>BQNB010016566.1:0-67790 GCA_026074375.1 Tanacetum coccineum | reverse complement strand
TTCAACAAGATCACTTCTACGTTGAAGTTCCCAAATGTTCCAAATACGTCGATTAAGCTTATGCTTTTTCCATTTTCCCTCGAGGTGCCGCCCGGATTTGGTGAGGCATGGGACCGATTCAAGGATCTCCTTCGTGCATGCCCACATCATGGTTTCTCAGAATTACATCAACTCGATACTTTCTACAATGCTTTGAATTCTAATGATCAAGATTCGTTGAATTCCGCCGCGGGTGGTAATTTTTTGGACAAAATGCCTCGAGATTGCTTAGCCATCATCGAGAGCAAATCCAAAGTTCGTTATTCACGAAGCAAAGCGATTGTTTCCAAAGTGAGTACGAGCTCTTCTACCCCCGGTGTTTCACCCGATGTTGCCGAACTTAAAGATATGGTGAGAGCCTTGCTTCTCGATAAGAAAAACCAATCCCAAGCTCCCGCTACCGTAAAAGCGGTCGAGGAAAGTTGTGTAACTTGCGGTGGTGCTCATTCTTACCATAATTGTCCCGCCACCGATGGCAACGTTTATCGTGACAATATTCAAGAATACGTTTCACAAGCCGCCGCGGTTAACTACAACCAAGGAAATACCGGTTACCGTCCTTCAATGGTTGTAAATAATCAAAACCGTTACAATCAAAACCGAGGGAATAATTACAACCAAGGTCCTATTTATCAACCCCTGGCTTACCAAGCTCCGGCTTACCAAGCTCCGTCTCCTCAAACACAAGGTGTGTCAAAGGATGACTTTCAAATCTACATCAAAGCTAATGATGCGGTTATGAAAAATATGCAAGACCAAAACCAAAACATGCAAAACCAAATGACCAATTTAACGGACATGCTTACCAAATTCATGAATGCCAATACCGCCTCTACTTCGGGCTCGGGTTCTCTTCCTAGCAACACCGTTGCTAACCCGAGAGGTGATATGAAAGCCATCACCACCCGAAGTGGAGTTTCTTATGATGGGCCTCAAGTTCCACCTCCGCCTTCTTCTCTTCCTAAGGTGGTGGAACACGAACCCGAGGTGACAAAGGATACGGTGCACCCAAGCACCGAAAACATCCAACCTCCAGAGATCTAAACCCAAAATGATGAGCCCATTGTTTCTCCAAAGACTAAACCGACCATACCTTATCCTTCAAGGATTAACAAGGAGAAACTTCATGAAAAAGATGATCTTTTAGCTTTGAAATTTATGGAAATGTTTAGGAATCTCCACTTCGAGCTAAGCTTCGCGGATGCTCTCCTACACATGCCCAAGTTTGCACCAATGTTTAGGAAGCTTCTCAATAACAAAGATAAGATAATTGACTTAATCAAGACACTGGTGAATGAAAATTGCTCGGCAGTTATCCTAAAAAAGTTTCCCAAAAAACTTGGAGACCTCGGTAGATTTCTCATACCATGTGATTTTCCGGAGATGGATGAATGCTTAGCCTTGGCCGATCTTGGTGCAAGCATCAACCTAATGCCTCTTTCCGTATGGGAAAAGCTAAATCTCCCGGATTTGACCAAGACCCGAATGATACTTGAACTTGCCGACCGAACGATTTCTACTCCTACCGACATTGCCGAGAATGTTTTTGTAAAAGTTGGAACATTTTTCTTTCCGTCCGACTTCGTAGTCATTGATTATATTGCCGATCCTCGGGTTCCTTTGATTTTCGGGAGACCTTTCTTGAGGATGGCACGAGCTTTGATTGATGTTCACGGTGAACAAATGACCTTTCGACATGATGACCAATCCGTAACATTCAAAGTTGGTGATACTAAGACATTCTCCTACAATACTATTGAATCGGTTAACCAAGTCGATGTTATCGATGTAGCTTGTGAGGAGTTTGCTCAAGAAGTACTTGGAATTTCAAACATTGCCAAGAGTGGCAATCCTACCCCAACTTTGGAACCAATCCTTTCTACTTCTCCATCCTCTTTCACTCCTTTTGAGGGAGGTGATTTCATTTTGGAAGAAATCGAAGCTTGTCTTACTAGCGAATCAATTCCATCAGGAATTGATGATGCCGACTTCGATCCAAAAGAAGACCTTCTCATCCTTGAAAGATTCCTTACTTCTGACCCTTCTTCCACCCTCCCTCCAGAAGAACAAAAATTTAAGGAACTTAAGACCAATGAACCTTCTAGTGATGAACTCCCTGAGCTTGAGCTTAAAGACTTACCTCCTCATCTTGAGTACGCATTTTTGGAGGGTACCGATAAATTACCTGTCATAATTACTAAAGACTTAAAAGATGAGGACAAGACTGCTCTTTTTAAGGTTCTTATATCACATAAGCGTGCCATAGCTTGGAAGATGTCGAATATTAAGGGAATAGATCCAAAGTTTTGTACCCGTAAGATTTTGATGGAAGATAATGTTAAACCCACGGTGCAACATCAAAGATGGGTTAACCTAAAAATTCACGAGGTTATCAAGAAAGAAGTTATCAAACTTCTTGAAGCCAGATTGATTTATCCCATCTCCGATAGCCCGTGGGTTAGCCCTGTCCATTGTGTGCCCAAGAAAGGTGGTATAACCGTGATTGAAAATGATGATAATGAATTGATACCTACTCAATTAATTATGGGATGTCGTGTATGCATTGACTACCGAAAGTTAAATGATGCCACCAGTAAAGATCATTTTCCATTATCGTTTATGGACCAAATGCTTGAGAGACTCGCGGGAAACGAATACTATTGTTTTCTAGATGGTTTCTCGAGGTTACTTTCAAATACCAATTGACCCGAAGGACCAACAGAAGACCACCTTCACTTGCCCTTGTGGAACTTTTGCCTATCGACGCATGCCTTTTGGCTTATGTAATGCTCCGGGCACGTTCCAAAGGTGCATGATGGCCGTTTTCCATGACATGATCGAGGAAACAATGGAGGTCTTCATGGATGATTTCTCGGTCTTTGGGGATTATTTCTCTTCATGCCTCTCCCATTTAGACAAAATGCTCAAAAGGTGTAAAGACACCAATCTTGTTCTAAATTGGGAGAAGTGTTATTTTATGGTCAAAGAGGGCATCGTCCTTCGCCATAAAATTTCTAAGTCCGGGATTGAGGTCGATAGAGCTAAAGTTGATGTAATAGCAAAATTACCTCATCCCATAACTGTCAAAGGAGTTAGAAGTTTTTTAGGACATGCCGTATTTTACCGTAGGTTTATTCGAGACTTCTCAAAAATCTCTCGACCAATGACCCACCTTCTAGAGAAAGAAACCCCATTTGTCTTTTCCAAGGAATGTGTAGAGGTATTTAATGCCCTTAAGAAGAAATTGACCGAAGCACCGATTTTAGTTGCCCCCGATTGGGACCTACCGTTTGAGATTATGTGTGATGCTAGTGACTTTGCGGTAGGTGCGGTCTTGGGGCAACGTAAGACCAAACATTTTCAACCGATACACTATGCAAGCAAGACTATGACCGACGCTCAAGCTCATTATACTACTACGGAAAAAGAGCTTTTAGCCGTAGTGTATGCTTTCGAGAAATTCCGGCCATATCTTGTCTTGTCGAAAACAATAGTGTATACGGACCACTCGGCTCTTAAGTATCTTCTCGCTAAACAAGATGCTAAACCGAGATTGCTTCGTTGGATTCTCCTACTCCAAGAATTTGATGTCATTATCCGTGATAAAAAAAGGAGCGGAGAATCTAGCGGCCGACCACTTGTCTAGGTTAGAGAACCCCTACCAAAGTGAGCTCGAGAAAAAGGAAATTACGGAAACATTTCCTCTCGAGACACTTGGTATGGTGACTTTTCGTGGTGATGATAGTACCCCATGGTTTGCCGACTTTGCAAATTACCATGCGGGGAATTTTGTTGTGAAAGGGATGTCGTCCCAACAAAAGAAGAAATTTTTCAAAGACGTTAAGCATTATTTTTGGGACGACCCCTACTTGTTTAAAGTGTGTGCGGATCAAGTGATTCGGCGGTGTGTTTTTGGCCAAGAAGCCCATGATATCCTCATGGCTTGCCATAATGGACCCACCGGGGGACATCATGGTGCCAACTACACCGCTAAGAAAGTCTTTGATTCTGGTTTCTATTGGCCGACTATTTACCGTGATGCCCATGACTTGGTCACACAGTGTAACGCTTGTCAACGTCAAGGCAAAATCTCGCAAAAAGATTAAATGCCTCAAAATGCAATTCAAGTATACGAGATCTTTGACGTATGGGGCATCAACTTTATGGGCCAGTTCCCGTCTTCTCGAGGGAACAAGTACATTCTCGTAGCCGTCGACTACTTGTCAAAATGGGTTGAAGCAAAAGCGCTCCCCACTAACGATGCCTGAGTTGTTGTTAAATTCTTAAAATCTCTTTTTGCCGATTTGGAACTCCTCGTGCTATAATTAGTGATCGTGGTACCCATTTTTGTAATGATCAATTTGCTAAAGTTATGCTTAAATGTGGAGTTACTCATCGTCTTTCTATAGCGTATCATCCACAAACGAGTGGACAAGTGGAGGTTTTAAATCGTGGTTTGAAACGTATTTTAGAAAGGACCGTAGGTGAAAACCGTGCTTCATGGTTTGATAAGTTAGATGATGCATTATGGGCTTTCCGTACCGCTTTCAAAACACCCATCGGGTGCACTCCTTATAAGCTAGTGTACGGAAAGGATTGCCATCTTCCTATCGAGCTTGAACACAAGGCCTATTGGGCCTTAAAGCATTGTAATTTTGATCTTAAGACCGCGGATGATCACCAGAAAGTTCAAATAAATGAATTAAATGAACTCCGGGATCAAGCTTACGAGAACTCTTTAATCTACAAAGAGAAAACGAAGAAGATTCATGACTCCAAGATTAAGAACCGCATTTTCAACATTGGTGATCGAGTTCTTCTCTTCAATTCTCGATTAAAGATTTTCTCGGGCAAGCTTAAAACCCGTTGGACCGGACCATTCACTGTTGCTCAAGTTATACCTTATGGTGCCGTCGAGTTATCTCAAACCGACTGTACCAAAACTTAAAGGTGGAATGGTCATAGACTTATACATTACTTTGGAGGGGAAACTTACACAATGGTTGGTCCGAATCTCCAAACTTTTCCCCGGTGACCATTAAACTCGGGGTCGGTCAGGCTCGTGACTCGTGTTAGCAAAAATAAGCGGTTTTTTGTTTTTATTCCTTAATAAAGACAAAAACTTCGTGTCAAACCCATGCTTATCCCTAGTAGTAGTATAATAATGAATAAGTGTGATGTGAGGAGGCTCGCCTCTTCCTTTCTCGTGTTTCATGTTTTTTGTTTTATGTCCAGGATTGCCCGGATTTTGAAGACTTATCGTACTGTAGGTTTCTCATCGTTCACAGGTTTCAATCCTTGCATGCTTTTTATGGGATTCCGATATCCTTGATTTATATTGATTAACGTTTATCTATTAGCATAACTAATAAACGGCTTTAGATTTGCGTAGAGACCCCATTAATATTTTGGATTATGCCTTGAAATTAGTATGGGGGTGACAGTCTCACATTGAGGACAATGTGTAGTTCTAGTATGGGGGGGTCTTTCAATTTGATCTTACTTGTATTTGCCTTGTCTTCACATAACCTCGTTTTTCCATCAAAAATTGCAAAAATATGCCAAAATAAAAAAAATTCAAAAATAGAATAAGTGTTTTGACACGTAGTTTTGTCTTTTTAAGGAATAAATTTTGACTTGATCGAGCATGTTGCGCTCTAGCTTGCCCCTTAACTTATATAAATTTAAGCTTTTGCTAGTCTTTTATACAAGAAGCTTTAAAACGCGAGTTCTAGCTTATAAAGAGCCAAGAGTTTTCAAGTTTCCATGATAGATTTTAAATATGCAAAGCTTGTTTTTATTAGACTAAGCATTCGCGGATCTTTTTATTAAAGATTTTAAATTTATGAAGAACGAGAAATGATAGAGTTTTATATAAGTTAGATGCTAAACATAGAGTAGTTGGTTCTCTTTAAGGCTCATAGAGGTTAATTGTGGCTTTTTGCTCCCATCAGCTTAATAAACATTATATAATTGTTGAATAAATAAAGTTACTTTAGGTTTTTGCGATTCTTAGTTTAAATCACTTCGTAGAGATTCCTTCTGGTGAAAGTAAGGTACACATCGAGGTTTTGTCAGTGTTGTGGGGAAATAGGCTACCGATTCCTGATGGCTCGCTACCGTTGTCTAGGTAGTTAAAAGACCACAGGACTTGAAATTTGGCTAATAATAATAAGTTATGTAATAAACCGAAGCCGAAATAAGACCACTACCTCTTGCCGGCTCACAACCGATGTGGTAGTCGTTTAAAGGGTGGAGGTAATAATAATAAAAACTGTGGGCTGATAAAAGTTTACTGCCTCTTGCCGGCTCACAACCGATGTGGCAGTCTTCTAAATAAGGCACATAGTAATAATCCGAGACTGATAAAAGTTTGCTGCATCTTGCCGGCTCACAACCGATGTTGCAGCCTTCAAAAAGGTCGAGGATCACCGAGGTCAAAATAAGACTCCTGGACCATGGTCGGCTCGCATACCGATGTGGCAGTTGTTTAAAGGACCAAGGTTTAATAATGTTGCAATAATAATAATAATAAATACATAATAGCCAAATTTTGACTCGAGGTTATCTAATAAGTTAACCCTTAAATCATGCGAAATTTAGAACCTTATGTGGTCCGTTATTTCAACAGATCGTCTCTTTAGGAATGGATTTAAATAATTGTGATCTAAACGGGTTTGACTTTTATATGTATTAAGACATTAATTTATTTGTCACCAATATCGAATTAAAAACCCTTTAGAAATTTAGGAAATAAAGGTAGCGAGTAAGTATCTATGCATACACAATTAGGCATTTTGGGTAGTGTTAGCATCTTAACCTTGTATTTAACTATGATTTTCATTTTTAAGCTTGTGTTGGGGCGGGTGAAAATCGGGGCGTTTGAATTTATCCTTTTAGTGCTTCTTGTTCCGTAAAGTTATGATATGTATGAATAAATGCATAAAATTGGTAAAAGTAGGGGCTTTTAAAAACTAGTAATTTCTTAATCCCCTTAGATGAACACTTAACTACTTTACAAGGTAATTAGTCTAAGAGGGTTGAAATTCTTGGTTTTCTAAGTTTGTATTTATGACATTGCGTGAGGATACGACAATAGTTTAGTATGGGGGATTTTGGTATGTGCTTAATTACACATATCTTTTACCTAATAAAACGAGCTTAAATGACCAAAAATACATAGAAAATGCATCACATATGTGTATTTTATGATTTGTATTGTGCAGGTATCAGATATTCAACAAAATGACAAAAAACGAAGAAAAACAGACAAAACCGAGCACGAGAATGGAAAGAGTATGAGAAATTGAAGCCAAAGGCGTATACATCTTTAATGGGCCAACCCGAACCCATTTTATTGGGCCATGTCAGCCCATTAAGAATAATAATTTTAAAAACCCTAAAAAGCCTTAACACTGTAATCCATTTACAAACCAAAAATCCAAATTCATTTCCTGTCCAAATCTAGGCCCAACCCAATCCCACACCATGGACCCAAGTCAAACTTGCAAACCTGGTCAAACCCACTTTTATAAACACGGTACAAACAAAAATCTATCTGTTAATCCTTTTTCTTTTTCCCTCTCAACACACAGAGCAAAATTACCAGGATGTAAAATCCTCACTCTACAACGCTCCCCTCTCCTTCTAGAAGATCAATGACACACGCAATAATGTTTTGCAGGCCGTGCTGGCAAATCCTCTACTCTCCCATTGGCTATGGATGCGTGGCACATGATCCAAGGGCTCTAAATGATTGCTTGGGGATTAGACAAGATTAGAAGGCTAGGATTGAAGGCTTACATGCTCCTAGGGTTCTGGATCCTTCCCCTCATCACTATATAAGGAGACCTCCTCACTCACTACCAAGGTCTAGTTTTGCTTACTTTAGTCCTTGGGTAGTTAATTTTAGCTTATTGTTTAGTTTTAATGTATTTATTCCTTTAAAAAGCTTGTAAATGATTTCAATATTAATAAAAGCATCATTTTTATTTAATTTGTGCCTTTTAATTTTGTTGTTACTTTATGAAATCTTGTTAAGCATGTGTTTTGAATATACTTAATAAGCTCAAAATAAGCTCTTTGTTACTTTATAAGCTAGCTTACATTCAGTTAAGCCTTCAAAAGCTTAACTGAAATTGTAATTCACCTCAAATCTCCCTCAAACTTACCTCAGCTTGATTTGGAAAATAAGCCAAAAGGAAGGGCTTTTGGAACCTTTATCTAAGCTTATCTATGATATAGGCTGGAGCTTGTAGACAAGCTCATTTGAGATTTATGATCCTGTTTGGCTTGGATCAAGGTACTTTCATTTTTCTCTTTGTAAGTGTAATTCATGTTGTTAATATTGCTGGCTTATTTGTGATTATTGCTTGCTACTTGATGTTTAATTGTCGCTTTATCTGTTCTCATATAGCTTATTACGTTTAGGTATTAGCATTTCATAGTCTGATTTTAGTTTTTATGTGGTTTTGATTATATATGTTAAGAAAATCCAAAAAGTAGCATATTAGTGTAGCTTATTATCTATTGCTAATTCTTCCAAAGTTTATGCTTAATTGTCCTTATCACACTTAGATCTTAATCTGTTTTAAGTTTTACAACCTATTTAAGACTGATTTAAGCTTAATTATGATTTACCAAAAACTTAAGGGGTGTTTGGATCAAGCAGTACTACTGTGGTAGTACTGTTTTGATTTGACTGGAGTCTTTAAGCACAATTTTGTAAGCTCAAACTAGCTTTTAGGTTCAGTTTTAATAAGTTGTTAAGTTTAAAATTTAAATCTCAAAGTTTATGTTTTCATGGTTTTTAATTTTGAGGTTCTAAGTTGATTAGTTAGCTTATTGATTGATCCTTGTTTTGGTGTAATTTTGTGTAAATTTCATGTTAGTTTTGAGTCATATAATGCAGTAGAATTTAGTTTGTCAATTTTGCAATTGGTATTTGTGGTTTTAGAAATAATCTGTCAATTTATAAGTGCTACCTTCATTGTTTAAAATCCAGTTTTCAAAAGTAAATCTAAATGAGCTTAAGCTTGATTTAAGATCTGATATTGATAGAATAAGCCCACTAGGGTATAAGCTTCATCTGTTTTAGCTTATTTTTACATTTAGAAATCATTTAGTAGCTTAAAATTAGTCTGCAAGTAGTCAGTTTTTTCTAAAAAGCCAAAATCATTAGTAGTTAAGTCTGTCTTCTCATAAGTCCTTTTCTAGCTTATTTCTTAGGCTTATTGTCTTAATTCTAGCTTAAATGTGTTCTTTGGCAACTAGTTTTTTTCTGTTTTAAGTCTTTAGCTTATTATTATTGCTTATTAGGAAACTAGCTTAGCTCAAAGTTTGGTCTAATATCTTTTAGGTCCCTTTTGGAGTCTGCTGTCTTAAGTACTTTAGTGTGCTTTCTAGCTTATCTGGTTAGCTTATTTGTCATCTAAGTGCTTATTAGGACTAGATTTTCCTCTGTTTTTAGCTTATTATAATGTTAAGTACTTATTCAGTCCAAAAAGATCAAGCAGTTTAAACCATTTGCTTAACAGTCTTAACTTAGACTTTTACAACTGTTTTGCTTTTTGGTGCTTTCCCCTGCACCCCAGTCAAATCAAACACCCTAACCCTTTCCCGCCAAATCCCCACTCCTATTCATCCATCTCTTTCATCCCTTCACGTGATACCCTGCAACCCAGACAAAAACGTCACTTTCCCATCTCACCCCACACCACCAAACTCAAAAGCCACCTTGGCAATCCCTTGAAAGCCCATTGGTTGAAGGTTGAAGACAAAAAATGGATGGCTATGATTCTAGGCTTGGAGAACAAGAAATTTTAAGGGCCAAGATTGAAGCTTTTGAAGTCTCTCACATAACAAGCACAAGTAGCACAGCTCAAGACTTATGTTTCTTCTATAAATAGGCTAGATATCTCAGTTTAGAAGGTGTGTAATTTAGGAGTAGTATAATTTTAATTTTAATGTTTTTTTGTTGTATGTCATTTAAATTCTGTCAATTTACTTTTAAAGTCTTTGTAATATGTTTTCAAGTTAATGCAAATTTCAGTATTTAAGATTCTTTTACAAATCTGTCTCTTTTAATCGTTATGCATTTAAGCTTATTTTTGTTTACATGTCATTTCTACACGCTCTCATAAGCTTTTATAACATGTTCTACTTATAAAAGCTTTTCCATTAGCTTTAGTGAGTTTTCTGTGTCATTGGAATCAAGAAGTATGTTTTGAGCTTTTGGAAGATAAGCTAGCCAAGGAAGAGCTTATGGGTGCTTAGATTTGCTTATTTATAAGCTGGGTAGGTTTTTAGAGCTTATTAGTTAAACAAAAAAGTCCCTGTTTAGCTGGGATCAAAGGTGCTCTTTCTTTTTCTTAATTTCTCATTTTAAGCTTATTTTTGTCATTTTGCTTATTGTCTGCTTATTTCTGCTTGTGTGTGCTTATTCTGTGCTTATTTGTGCTTGCTTACTCTAGTCCTTAATCTGTTTGCATTAATTAAAGCTCATTTTAATTTCTTTTAGTTTAAAAGTGAAATATCAAATCCTAAAAGGGTGTTTGGGTTAAGACCCAAAATGGGTCAAAATTGTGGTTTCATTGGTTTGGGTTACTAAGCCAGCTTTAACTAGTTTCTTTAAGTAGATTTAATCTGTTTTAAAAGGTTTTCAAGGTTTAAACCTCATTTTTAAGGTTTTTTATAATCATGGTTTGAATCTGTGCAACTTGTTTCCTTTACATCAGCTTATTTGATTAAAAGCTCAAAAGTGTTTTTAAATGTTGTTCACATGCCTGTTTTATGTCTAGTAATGCAGTAGAATAGCTTAGTTTAAGTTTTCATTTGTCCACTTGGTTTCAAGTTAAAATCTGCCAGTCTTTAAAGTTCATTTTCTAAGTTCAAAAGTCCAGTTTTAAATAGCAAATTTAGGTTAGTTAATGTTAGTTTTAGAATCTCATACTCATAGCATAAGTTCTTTAGGTATTAAGCTCAATCTGTTTTAGCTTATTTCAACTTTTAAAAGTATTTTTCTAGCTTAAAATTAGGGCTGCACTTAGCTCTTTTGTCTTTTATAAAAATTTGAAAAACCAAAAATAACCTTATCAGCCATTTTCATTTAGCTTCTAAACAGCTCATTTGATTTTCAAAATGTTTTTTATTATTGTTTTAGATAGTTTGTAGGATAAGATTTAAGATTTGATAAGTCTCATAGCCATAAGGATCCATTTAAGAGCTCAAAAATAAGCTCAAAAGTGACCACTTAGGCTGTTTGTTAGTAGTTTTGGCCAATTTACTTATTTGCTTCTTAAAGCTTTTCAACTGGTTATCTTTGCTAATTTTTGTTTCTATTTGCTCATTAGGTCTAGCTTATCATCTTTTCTAGCTTATTTGTCATTTTCAATTGCTTATTAGCTTTAATTCTTAGTTTAAAAGTTAAAATTAGTTTAAAATCTGTCCTTGTGGTTGTTTGATTTAAAAAGCTCTTTAGTCCCTTTTTGCTTATTTTCCTAGTTTACTTTTGCTTATCATAGCTTATTAGGTCTGGCTAGTTTACTATATGTGCTTATTTGCCTGTACATTGTGCTCATTAGTTAAAATAAGCCCATAGTTTAGCCCTTTTTCACTTAGTGTTAAAAAAAGCAAATCTGTCACTTTCTTTTTGCTTAATTTCCAGCTTATTTCCAAGTTTTGTAAAAAGTGTCTTTTTTAAAGTTAGTTGGTTTTGCTTATTTTATAAGTGTTAAAAAGAAAAATAAAAAAATGTTTTCAAAAAAGGAGAGGCCACAGGGGTCGAACCTGTGACCTCTCCCTTTATACCAAGCCTCAACACACACACTCGCTACCACAGCACCAGATAGGGCCATCTATTTTACAAGTGCACCATTTAATTCTTATACTTTTTTGCCCAATAAGCCTATCAGCCTTCATTAGCTTATTTCCAGCTTATTCTTTTAAGCTGGTTTCTCCCTTTTATTTTTCTTAGATTTAGCTTTATTCAAACTACTTTTCAGAATTTTTTTAGATTTTTCCAACTTCGTTTAGTATTTTTAATTAATTTTTTTTATTAAAACTGTTTTTAATTCATATTAAATAAAATAAAAATCAAAAAAATATAATTCTTTTTTTTTAATTTTCTTTTATCATTTAGGACTTAGGAAAATTAAATTTGCTTTTGTAGGGTTAAAATTTTAGAATTTTGTTTTTTTAAAGAACGGGATTTGCTGTTAGCAGTAAATTTTGGTGACATATGGTATTACATTTAGTTTTCATTAGGCCCAGTATGAATTACTGGGACTTTATCTGTTTAAGATGTATAGTGTCCTTGTCTTTACCTATATATACCCCCTCCATACTTCCATGGGGTGTGAGGATTTCATTTTGGTAAAAAGAGTGTGTGTCTTAGTTTCTCTCTCTAGGAGACAAACACCTCTTTCCCATCTTTTTCCTTTCTCTCTAATAATATGGCTAAACATTTGTTCAATCCTCCCCGACCTCCGGATCTTTCTTGTGTAGCTAGTGATTTCTTATTATAACAATTGGTATCAAGAGCTAACCGGGGGTGTATTGTATTCGAGTGTGTTGTGTTAGTGATTTCGTTCTTTATTAAGCAAAGGGGTTCGATTTGGTTTCTTGGCATATAAGCTTTTAGTCGTGGCTTTGTTGTGCGTGGCTAAGAAAAACGCAAGTCAAACAATAGTTGTTTCAAGGAACTAGATCTCAACTACAAAGGATCGCGATGAGTAACTTTGTTGGATCGAAAGAGGATGTAGCGGACCGAACTAGCGGACCGAACTAGCGGACCGAACGAGCGGACCGAACTAGCGGAATCGAACGAACGGACCGAACTAGCGGACCGAACTAGCGGACCGAACGAGCGGACCGAACTAGCGGAATCGAACGAACGGACCGAACTAGCGGATCGAACGAGCGGATCGAACTAGCGGACCGAACGAGCGGATCGAACGAGCGGATCGAACGAGCGGATCGAACGAGCGGATCGAACGAGCGGGATCGAACGAGCGAATCGAACGAGCGGAATCGAACGAGTGGGATCGAACGAGCATTTTTTTTGGACCGAACGAAATTTTTTTTAGAAAACTTGTGTGACGAAAAGGGTTTCAGTAAAACAGCCATAACTTTTGTCGTAAGTCCGTTTTAGGCCCGGTGACCTCTTCAAGATCGAAGAGGAAAAAAGGACGGATCACGCTGTAACCACCCTTTAGCTGGTTAAGGATTTTTCGAAGGCCAAAAACATCGTTTTCTATGATTTATTGACATTTTTCAGTTTTTTTTGGAATTTTTCGTCGCTGATTCCGAATCAAATCACTCACGGTTTTCTATTGATTTTGTAAAATCCCGTTAATTCATTTATCGGTTTAAATCATAGAATTGTAAAATCCCGTGAATGTTAATTGATTTCAACAACACAACAAACACGATACATAACACTAAAAACGATCCGAATAAGATTCACTAAATGACAAACGGCTAAAGATTCAGATTACGATGACAAGTGATCACGAAGTTGATTTGGTATACCTTATTTAAGATTGAAGTTGGATTTCATGAAAGCGTCTACTTATTTCATCATCGAGACTTCCTTCTATTTTTCTACCCCTGACTCTCCATTGCACGCCTTGTTGGGAGAACGACCCGGGTGATTACTTGCCCGGAATCATTTATATCATACCTGTGAGTTTGTTGACCCTTTTCCTAAAGGGTTGACTAGGTTGACTTGCGGGGATTTTATATTTGATATTTTATTATACTATTTGATATATAATTACCCCTAAAAAGGTGATTATCAGTTGTACTTCTTATACTTTTCTGGTTGAGTATAGAGTACTTATAGATTTAATCTTGCACCGTTCTTCAATCAACAACAGTGCAAGATTAAGTAACAAATTTAAGGGATTTCACTTCATTTTCAAGTTTGGTATATCAGGTTTACTTCACCAAGTAGTCACAGCAATAGCCGACAGAATACGAGGTTGGTAAGTTAGCCAGAGAGTTTAAAGGTTGAGACAACAATTCTCACGGGATATTATTGTGCTATTCCAAGACAAAGGTACTTCACAGTCTAAGCAAAATTCTCAAAGTTTTTCAACGACATTTATATACAAGACCTTGATTATACCAAGTTTTCTTGATTCTTGCTTCATCTCCTCTATGGTCTCTGAAGACAAGAGAATAATGCTTCGTTTGGATTTCAAGATTTATACTAAAGACAAGAACTTCTCGAGTATATGTACGTAGACAACAATGATGCTTCTGAGAGTTTGCAACCATCATGGGGGGAAATGTGTACATCCGGGAATTAGTTGACTTTGATGTTACCATGTCAACATCTAGGGGGAAGTAGTGTATACTACTTTACTTAGTATGGTTTATGAAGTATTCTGCATACGTAAGAAGAATTGTTGCTGATTTCTCGCAAGCACCCCCTAAACGAATATTCACCAAGCCCTAATGACAAGAAGTAGTGGTCGTTGGTGTGAGATCAAACCAAAGACATATTCACCATAGAGCTGATTGTATGCAAGTCTGCTAGTAGTATTTGGTGATGGTTTTTACTTCTATAAATTCCGTTGTGCACACTAGTGTCAATGACATATAGAAGTGGTTTGAGTCGATCAATGTTGTCAGAATTGGCTCTAGATAAGCGATGTTGTGTTTTGGGGGCGAAGCTGATTCAGCATACTTTGCCAAAAAGGATTAGTCTATGAAGACAAGCTATTTTTCTCTAGACATGCTGCAATGGAGTTGGGGGATGTCTAATGTCAACTCATGTCTATACTAGCAATGTTCCAGAACAGTAAAGACAATGAAGATCTGAGACTGGAGTACATGTCTATGAAGTTCAAGACAAGGACGAACTCAGAAGACATATTCAGCTTTGAGAGCGCTTTGGAGACTTTTTTTATTGTGTAGATTGTACTTGATAGCGACACATTGTAAGTAATTTAGTTACTGTCCAAATATTCGGGGAGATTGTTAACCTTAAAAACTATGATGACTTACACGAAATTACTTTGTCTTATTCCAATAGTAAACACTGCATGAGGGACTGATGATATAGACTAATTTAGTTAGTTTAGTTGTGTTTGGACTATTATACCCCCTCCATACTTTCCTTGGTAGGGGTGATGATTGATTCTATTTTGTAGAAGTTGTGAGTGTTCTATCGTTATATCTGTCATAGACAACACATAACTTCAGTTACTTTTCTCTCATCAATAATATGGCTAAGGCCAGTTATACTATGTAGACAGTCATTGCTAACCGTTAAGGTCATCCCTAAAAGTCAACAAACGTGCTAATGGAAGGTGTATGCATACAAACCCAACATAAGTAATGTATCAAAAAAGAGATTTCAAGATGGTTTCGAGAATGATTCTCAAAAGAAAATTAGGATAAATAGCTCCAAATAAGAATTCGCACCATCTAAAATACAAGCCTAATAGGGTGGACAAGTACAATAAAGTTTACTACATTAATGTATATCATGGACATCAAAAGATTGAAGAATCAAAAGACTTAAACCTTTCCGATGCTACAACCACGTTCAAAGGTATCTAACATTGATACCGTGTGATATTTAAGAATGCTAGAAATTCTCATTAATGTGCAAATTTTCTTGGGCAGTCGACCCTCCCTTGGGGGAGGATCCGTTAAGGGATTCATGTGAATACTAATCTTGACATCCACTCTGGTCATACCCCTCGTGTATAATATTTGAAAACTAGCCCCACTAATACGTCTCGCTTTGTCTACATTGTAAGAGCCTAAACATCAAGTTTGGTATCTACAACTTAAGTACTTTCGAGAGGATCCCGGGGCCTTCTTGCCCACTTGTAAGCCCCATTACTACTTTGTATTTGTGTTAATTACCTCTCCCGTGCTTCGGGTAGTTCGCTTTGTTAGTGATATCTTATTATTATCATACTCCTGAGTGGAATGTGTGAAGTATCCAATATTAGAAAACACTACTCCTAATGGAATGTGTAAGTATCCAATATTAGAATGTGTAAGTATCCAATAAATTACCCGTCACCCTCGTAATGGAATGTATAAGTATCCAATAAATTAAATACCTAACTTGGGTTTGAATGTGTAAGTATCCAATAATGAAATGTGTAAGTATCCAAGAATAGGATGGGTAAGTATCCAATAAAATCTCGGGTTTGAACAGGAGGTTTGATTAAACTAATTACCCGTCACCCTCGTAATGGAATGTGTAAGTATCCAATAAATCAAATACCTAACTCGGAATCCACCTAAATGGCAAGGTGGTATGAAGACTATTGCGTGGGTATCCTCTAACCTAGCCGTGTTTCCCTAGACGTCTTCGCTTTGCAATTAAGAAGCTAGTTTTCTAAAGCCTAACGCGCATATCATTAACAAGAAGTAATAACAAAAGATAAACAACTAGGTTTCTTGCAATCATAAGCAAACACATATTTACCTAAGCATGTTAATTGAAAGCGAAGAATAATTAATCAAACAACACATAGACATATCGAATGATTAAAAGGGATAAAGAACTTCACTTCAATTAAACATGGAGTTATGATGACTGTACAAGGGTTAAGAAACCCTAAAAACCGACCTAAATGTCTGCTCCAAAGCTTACTAACGATTTTCACACTATTTTTGCACACAAAACATAAAAATAGGCTTTGTATATATAGGGAATAACTCGCGACGTCGTCCCATACAATTCGCGCGAAGGTGTCAGCCCGCCGAATCTTCAATGGGCTTCTTCTAATTCGGCTACCATGACAGCATCAGAAAGGACTGCGTCGGCGTCGCCTTGAGTCTTTGACAGCGTCAGAGAGGATTATGACGCCGTCTCCATGCGCTGTAAATCCAAGCTTCATCAATAATCTTGTAAGGTTGTGCCTTCGTCCCGTTTATTCTCCAATTGAACCCAAGTCACGTGTATTTCCTCAAAATGCTTCCCAAATGCTAAAACATAGACACCTCATCAAATACCCCTACACTTAGGATTTGCTTGTCCTCAAGCAAATGAGTTTTTCTACCTAGTAAATAGCAAATTCGGGGGCATTTAACCTACTCAACAAAGATAGTTTATGGCACAATCAGATAGACCTCGTAATTAATAGCACATAAATTATATACTAGCACCTCACATAAGTGTTTGGATTCTCTCATTCTCTCGGGTGCAATAATGAATTATAACATGTATAGAAAACGAAAGAAATAACATTTACTACCTGTCATAGTATATAAATTACCATAGGCTTGATAAAGGATAAAAACCTCCACCACTTTGGCGTAAGCACCTGAGAATTACTATCAAAGAGGGCTTTAAAGGGTTGTGATGTTTAGGTGTAGGGTAAAGGAAACACGGTTGAGGGATATGGGGGAATTTTGACTTGTGGCAAGCTAATTATCTTACAAGAATACATGTAAAAGGCGTTGATAAGCCAAGACTCGATGAAACTAGGACAAATATACAAAACTCTACACCAAACTCTTTCTTTTTCTTTTCTCGACACTTTCTTCAACATAAACAATAGCAAGATGTCAGCCTATATTTTTTAACATTTTTTTTTGCTTTTTCCTAACATATTTTTTATAGACTTTTGCCATGCCATCTGCTGAAACATAAATAATATACATGACTTGGGATTTATAATTGCACCCCTACACTTAAGTTTTATGACAACTCAATAATAAACTGACTAATGAACCAAATTAGGAGGATTAATAAACATGGAGTGTATTAAGCACGTATGATGGTAATAATTTAACTTTCTTCCCCATTTCTACATATAATGAAATACTACCATGAATCCCAAACGTCCTAAAATTGTATACACTAACAATGACTCGACTTAGCAATCATGTACTCAAGTAAATAATTAACTGGGGTTTAACAAATGTGATAACAATAATGTACTAAAAAATGAGTACATACAAGGAAGGCTAAGGCGATTTGGGTGTAACATTTTGGTGGGGTGTAAATAATGCTCTTCATTAATAATCCGGAATCCACCAGAAAATTATGAGAACCGCGAAAAGGATAGGTTCGAAGGGGTGTACTAGTTTTACTTTCTTATTTTGAGCTGCGATAAGCCTTTTGTGTTTCAGAATTTGAAGAAATTCGAGGACTTGTGGGTATACAACCATGTTCCATTAGCTTTTCATAGCTTTATGGTTTCAAAACTAATTCCTTCTTGCTGTTTTTAAGAGCTTAAGTGGCAGGCTTTAGAGGGTTATAAGCCCCAAACCCTAATAAGGTTACTCTTAAAGGCTTAAAAATAAGCCCAAAAAGTCCCCTTAGGCTGTTTTGCACCCTTTTTATCTTATAGCTTATTTTATTTTTTTTAGACCTTCCAATTTGATTTCTGTGCTTATTCTTGATCATTTAGGCTTACTAGGTATAACATTTTATATGTCTTAGCTTATTTGACTATCTTTTAGCTTAATAATTGCTTCTGCCAATTATTTAATTTAGCTTTTCCCAGCTTATTTTAGGATTTTGTAAAAAGTCTCTTTTTCAAACTTTGTAGGTTTTACTTGTTTTATAAGTTTCTAAAAGAAATTATTTTTAAATAATGTTTGAAAAAAAAGAGAGGCACAGGGGTCGAACCTGTGACCTCTCCCTTAGTTAGCCAAAACCTCACATACACCACACACAACCAACTGCCCTGGGGTCTTTTTCATTTACTAGTTTACCCTATTTTTGTTTTATATTCTTTTTACCCTATTAAGCTACCAGCCCTATTCTGATTATTACCAGCTTATTCCAATAAGCTGGTAAGCCCATTTTATTTTTCCTAGAATCAGCACTGTTCAAGCTACTTTTCATGATTTTCTTAGATTTTTCCCATTTATTTAGTATTTTTAATGAATTTTTCTTTTTAAAACTGTTTTTAATTCATAAAAAATTAAATAAAAATCAAAAAAATATAATTCTTTTTTTTTAAAATTTTCTTTTATTTTTTTGGACTAGGAAAATAAATTCGAACTCGTAGGGTTTAATAATTGTAGGATTTAGTTTTTTAAGAACGGGGTTTCAAAATCCGTATATCATTTTCGTGTTTGAACTTTAATAGCCTGCGTTTTTATGTTCTGTAGACTTAGGATTGACTTTCCCATTGCCTTTATTTATGTTTCTCGTTAGAATTAGGTTTCATTTATTTGCCCGTATTTTGCTTCTCGTAGATTCTAGTTATTAAATTTGCCTTTATTGCTTTACCGTAGTATTAGGTTTAAATTCCATGTGCTTTTTTTTATGTTTTCCCTTTAGATTTAGAAACCCAAAAAATGAATCCTTCTTGTATTATAGCATCCAAAAGTCAAAACAAAAAACGTTACCATCAATTTCACGCCTAGTTGGGGAGAACAACCGAGTAACACTTATCCCGGCATCATTCATATCATACCGTTGAGTTTGTTACCTTTGTCCTAAAAGGTTTGACTTGGTTGACTCGCGAGAGGATTTTTATTTTGAGTATTATTATACAATTATTGATATATAATTACCAACCTAAAAAGGTTGGTTTTTCATTTTTGGCCCGCTAACCAGGGAGGTTTGTGTTTGCCGACCAATATCGTTACGTTGACGATTAGTGGCTTGAAGACACTGCTCGTGAGGTTTTGTTTTGTTTGTGATATTTTCTTCTTATTATTAAAATATAAAAATTACAAGATATTTTTCATTTACTCTTTTTCATGTATATAATATAAAATCAAGAATAAACCAAAAATACAAAAAACATTGTTCTTAATAAGATTAAAAATTATCATCATATATGCTCTTACCTGGAGCATTATCATAATAGTTGCCCTAACATAAGATTTAAAACTTGGATTTTGTGGCACTGCGAGGTACGGCGTCACCTTTAAGAGATTTCAACAAACTATAGTGGGGGGTATAAGGTGGGTGTGGTTCTAGGAACTACGACCGAAGGAAAAGGTTATTTATAGCTTCGCGCTTTCCTGCCTCTCTCCGCTCCTTTGTTCGTTTTTCTTTTAGAGAAGTAACCGTTGAAGCAAGTGGATTATTCGGTTTAAGTTATTTCAATTCTTTTTGTCGTAATAAATATATGATTTTTTATAAAAATCAAAAAATCCAAAATTATCTCCTTTAAGCTCTTTGTCAATATTTAATTCGTCTTCTTATCCTTATTTTTAATTATTATGTCGTCATTCGACTATAGTCTAAATCCCCTTTGTACGATTATAAGATATGCTCGTCTTATGGGAAAAGGGGGGGGGGGGCTTTTTTTTTTTGGTTTTATTTCTTAACACTATAGACTATTATTGTTCTAAGGAGTTCTCGTAGACAAGATCGTTCGTGATCCTAATAAAACACCCGACTCGTCTCAACGACCCCCTCAGAATTGTGCAAGGTGTGGAACCCGGTTGATGGTCCGTATTGTCGAGGATGTGCTCTTTTACGAAAGAAATTTAAGGAAGATTTGTTTACATATTGTGTTGGAAAAGGGAATTTTCCAGTCCTTCAAGTTATTTCGGAGTCATCTAATGACATAACAAAGTTGTGTTATGCTCCTCAAGAGCCATTCGTTGTCAAACATAAGAGCAAACGCGTAAAACCCTAAAAATAAATTGTGCATTACATAATGTCGTACAATGACCTAAAACATGAGGTTTTATATATTTTCTATTTAATTCTTTTTCTTATCCTCTATTTGTTTAATTCTAATGTCGACATTCGAGCCACGTGAATGTTTTTGGTGTGGAGGTCCGATATACGGTATTGTTTGTCAACAATTTAATTGTGAAAGGTGTGGAGATAAACTTTAAAATGAATTTTGTCCGACATGCAATTCTGGAGCTGGAAATTCATTTGCTTATGATCCAAATCCAAATTCTTTCAATGATTCTCAAAATTTTTCCAACCTCCCCACACACTCTGAACCAATCTTGTGTGATTTTTGCAGGAACGATGCTCGTTATGGTCACTATTGTACACCGCAAGTTCCAAACCCAGAACCATGCTACAATCAAAACTATGATGAGTTCCTACAAACTTTACCAAGTTTTCAACAACAAATTTTTTGTTGTGAAAATTACGGGGGTCCTCATGAGACTTTTCAATGTCAACCGATGAATCAAAGTTATTACGAACCTAATTCGTGCTATGATTCTAATTCTTTTAGTTTTGACCAATTTCAACCCCCGCAATATACCGTCAATCATCCAATCTTCAATGCTTAAAATGAGCTCTTCAATTCCCAAAATAAGCTTATGGAGCAATTGACATCCGTATGTGATATGGTTGGTCAATATATACAAAAGAAGGAAGAAGAAAAGCGAATTGAAGAAGAGCAAGCGGCTAAAGCTCGATATTGGAAGATTCCCGTTTGCTACGATGATGACGATGACGAGGAAAGATCGATTCCCTTTAAAGATACTATTATTTCTGGACTTCCTCCGTGTGTTGCAATCACACCCGCTTTATCAACAGAGGAGCCCGTTGACTCTCTCATAATGGAGAACGAGCATCTTGACATAATTCTAGAAACGGAATTGGACAAATTCATAAAGTATAGTGTTGAGAACCTTGTCCAAAACCCAAGTGAGTCCGAGGATTTCTCCGATATCGAAAGTGAGTGTGATATGCCCGTTTGTGATAATTTTACGACTTTCTCAAATCTTCTCTTTGATGCTAACGATGATTTCTCCTCTAGTGACGACGAGTCATTTTCCGATGAGGACGGTCCGAACAAAATTTATTCGAACCCTCTTTTCGATGAAGAAATCATTTCCGTTAATATTGATGCTTCGATCATTTCTATGATTGATTCTCTTCTCGAGCAGTTCTCCGGTGAACTCGCTCATAATGATTTAATTCCATCGGGAATTAATGAAGTCGACTTTGATCTTGAGGAAGACATTCGTTTTATTGAGAGATTGTTGTATGATAATTCATCTCCCCGACTACCGAAAGATTTTCAAGCTAGTTCTGATACGATCATCGAGTCTTTTCCCACATTTCCTATCCCCATTGAGGTTAGTGACTCTCTTAGGGAAGAGATCGATATATTTCCCTGTCCAGATGACTCAATACCACCGGGTATTAAGAGTGATGATTTCGACTCGAAAGATGATGATAATTCTACTTTCCTTCCCGAGTTCGAATCATTTCATGTTGATTATCCCGATTCGGGAGATTAAACCATTGATGTGGTGGAAGACATCCTTGTGGATGTGCCTAATATTTTGCCCACCCATCCCGCCCTTTATATGGATTTCGACTTCATTCCTTCTATTAATAATCTCGGATCCAATCTTAATGATTCTTCTCCTTCCGGAGATAGAAACAAGATTTACGATCCGGGGATATGCATTGAAGTCGAATCCACGAGATTTCTTTCTACTCTTTCTCCCGTGATTGATATCTTACTTCCATTTTCATCCAAAAATGAAAACAAAGTTTTCAATCACGATGTTCTTGCTTCAAAGGAGAAATCTCCTCCTTTTTCATCACATCGGGGCTTTAAAACTTCCAAGCTTTTTCATCATAAAAGCCCGATGTTGATTCATGGAGACAACACTCCTAATTTGGGTGTTCGTCATCCCCATTTTTATCCCCCTTGACAAAGCTCAAGTATGGGGGGATCGGGTCAAGCTAAGTGACCTTAAACAAGCGCTTCGTGGGTGGCAACCCATGCTTATCCGTAGTAATATTATGTAGTAATGAATAAGTGTTTTTTGTTGTGAGGAGGCTTGCCTCTTTCCTTTCTCGTGTTTTGTGTTTTTGTTGTGTATGTCCAGGATTGTCCGGATTTTTGAAGCCTCTTGTGCTCGCGGTTTTGTCCTTCGATCACTCGAGCTTCAAATCCTCAGCTTCATTTGGGAAATCCAATATCCAAATCTAATCGACTAACGTTTATCTTTAAGCACACTTAATAAACGGCTTAGATTTACGTACAGACCCTTCTTAAAAACATTGAGGACAATGATCAATTTTAGTATGGGGGGGGTCTATCGATTTGATTGTACTTGCAGCCGTTGTTTTCGCGTAATCTTGTTTTTACCACCAAAAAAAATATATATATACCAAAAAATGAAAAAAAATTATGTTGATCATGGAGACAACAACTCCTAATTTGGGTGTTCGTCATCCCCATTTTTATCCCCCTTGACAAAGCTCAAGTATGGGGGATCGGGTCAAGCTAAGTAACCTTAAACAAGCGCTTCATGGGTGGCAACCCATGTTTATCCTAATTAATAATAGTAGTAATGAATAAGTGTTTTTTGTGTGTGATGAGGCTCGCCTCTTCCATATCCGTGTTTTGTATTGTGTTGTTTTATATGTTCAGGATTGCCCGATTTTGTATATAAAGGCCCTCTCGTGCTTCTTGGTTTTGTTTCCTTCTTTCCACAAGATGCTCAAATCCCCAGACTTTAAATTTGGGAATCTAATATCCAAATCTTATCGACTAACGTTTTTCTTTAAGCATACTTAATAAACGGCTTAGGATTTACGTAAAGACCCTTCGTAAAACATTAAGGACAATGTTTATATCTAGTATGAGGGGGGGATCTTTGATTTGATTGTACCTGCAGCCGTTGTTTTCACGTAATCCTGTTTTTACCACCAAAATACCAAAAAATTGAAAAAATTGAAAATTTTCAAAAAGAAAATAAGTGTTTTGTCATAATTTTGACTTTCCTGCTTGTAGAAAAAGTAATAAATTTTGACTCGATCGAGCGTGTTAGCTCTACAGCCTCCGCTTGTTCCTTAACTCTTTTAGACTAAGTTGTTTCGCAGATCTTTGCGAAGAACCAAAAAAATAGATTAAGTGTGAGATTGGAATGCCTAAACAGGATTATTGGAAATCTTAAGAAGCTCATGAGTGTAGTATTGTGGCTTTTTCTCCATCAAGCTTCTAACCGGACTAATAATACTGCTATTTTTGAAAATTAAACTTAAATTAACAATTTTTGAATTTGAGATGTAGTCGATAGCAATAATTTTAGTCTTAGTTCAAATTTATACTTAAATTTTCCAAAAAGAAGTCTTCTCTATATTGTGAAATAAAGTTTTAGTAAAAAAAATAATAATAATAAAAAAAAATAATGAAAAAAATGATGAAAAATGTGGTAATAATAATTATAAACGGTGGGCTGATAAAAGTTTGCTGCATCTTGCCGACTAACAACCGATGTTGCAGCCTTCTAAAAATAGCCCATAGTAAGAATAATAATCCGAGACCGATAAAAGTTTGTTGCATCTTGCCGGCTCACAACCGATGTTGCAGCCTTCTAAAAGGTCGAGGGTTACGATTGAATCAATGTTATGTTTAATGTTAAGTGTGATTTAATAAATAAAGAAAATCTATTTTTCCTTAAATTAAATATGCTTTGAACTTAGATTATTTCAATTTAAGTTGTGATAACTATGTAATATAACGGGAAGCCTACGAGTTTTTGAAACCAAAGGTCTTAGATCCCCGATACTAGTCTCTTGTGGGGTGTCAACAGCCTGGTCTACTTAGCCGCAAGGTTGGGATGTGACGAGACACAAAAGTCGCTACATTGGGATGATATCGCCTTTCAAACACATTATCTCGGGGTGGAACATGAAATCTTATAAATTTGTCAAAAAAAAATTTGGTTGATCCATGGTTGAAATTCAAAATGTCACATTACCTAAGATATAATAATTGTACGGGAAGGAAAAGTTCACAATTTGCAATATGAGTAGATGTTAGCAGCTTAACTTATATTTGTGTTAGCATCTTAACTTATATTTAACGGTGATTTCGTTTTAAGCTTGGTTTGGAATAAGTGAAAAGTCGGGGACGATGAATTTATCCTTCTTGGGCATTTTAGGATTGAAATGCCGTCTTGTTCTATGATCCCTAACGGTTATGAAAATAACGAAAGTCGGAACATTCTAGTTAGTTGCTAAAAAAATACAAAAATATTAGTGGTAATAAGTGCATATCTTTAAAATGGTCAAAACGAGGCTTTTCTAAACTCTTGATTCTTTCATTCCCCTTGATGAACACTTAGCTACTTTTCGAGGTAATAGGTCTAGGGGGATCGAGATTCTTGGTTTTCTTAAGTGTTTACTTATAGCATTGCGTGAGGACACGACAATATCTTAGTATGGGGGATTTTGGTATGTGTGTAATTACACATACCTTTTACTTAATAAAACGACCCTAAACGACCAAAAGCGCACATAAAATGCCATATATATGCTTGTTTGTGTGTTTGTATTGTGCAGGTACCAGATATTCACTAAAGGACGAAAAACAAAGCCAAAACGACAAAACCGAGCACGAGAACGGAAAGAGCGTGAAAGAAAAGTCAAATCAAAGACCGTGAGAAGTCAAAAAGACAAAGTCAAAGTCAACAAAAAAGTCAAAGTCAAAGTCAACCCCGGGAAGTGGCATTGGAAAAAGCATCGAAAACCGAACCCGAAAACCTAAATTGTCAAAAGTGGGCCCACCCGTACCCACCTAGTGGGCCCTAGGCAAGCGGACTCATGCCCACTTATTTATTAAATCCTTTTAATAAAACCTTTAAACCAAACCGGGCGCCCATAAGAAGGCTCCCACAACACTAAACCCTCTTTAACATCTGTTTATCCCTATCCCTTTTAACCCTGTTCACCGTTAGTTCTTTATAGTACTAACTGTGCCAAACAATTACAACCTACAAGGATCCATAGATAGCACACCACAAATATAGACTGTGGTTGTAATTAAACATACCAAAATGAGGGATTAAAATTGCCAAACCACCAAAACCTTTACCCTGCAACTCAAAAGTACTGTATATCTTTCAAAACCCGCTAAAAATGCCATTAATACTCTTCATCGTTTTCCCCTCTCCCTCTGCCACTAAACAACAAACCCCTTACCATCTCCTTTACCCCACTTCACATGGGCAAAAATCCACCTTGGCAATCCTTAGCATTTCCATTCGTCCAAGGATTAAGACAAAAGATCAAAGGTAGAGATCATAGGACTTGGGCTCCAAGGTGATTTGATGGCTAAGATTTACTTTTAAAGGCTCTCACACAACAAGCACACCCTCAGAAGCACTTACAAAGAAAGCACACATCTAGAACTTTCATTAGCTTATTATAAATAGGTTCATTGTAAGCCTTTGAGGGCACCTAGTTTTTATATTTTTCTAGCTTATATTAGTTTAGTTTTAGCTTATTGTAATTTCTTTTTAACCGTGTACTAAGATTTAAAGTTTAATGAAAGTTAAGTTTTTATGAAATTGTTGTTTTTAAGTTCAAGTGTTTTATCATTTAAAACTATTTTATAAGATCACAAAAGCTCTTTTTAACTTTTATTTAAGCTGCTTGATTAAACTATTCAAGCTTTTCCATAGCTAGAAATGCTTAAGCCTATTTTACCAAAAATTACTCAAAAAGCTCAAATGGATGATAAGCCAAAAAGGGAAGGGCTTATTGCTGTCACTAGCTTGTCTTTTGACAAGCTAGAGCTTGTAGGTTAGCTTATTTATAAGCTTGTTTGCCCTGTTTTGAGCAAGGGCTTTTGTAAGTTCCAAATTTCCATTTTTAGCTTATTTACTATTCAACTGCTTATTTCTGCCTATTTACTATTTGTTTTTGCTTATTGCTGCTTATTCATGTTATTAAATGCTTTTGTATGCCTGCTTATAGCTTAGAAATCATTTGTTCTAGTTTTCTTAAAATCTGTCTAAAATAGCTTAAAAAAAGTAGCATAATCTATTTTAGCTTGTTTGAGTGCTTATTGGATATTAAAATTTGCTTAATACTGATTGTTTAACTTATTTAACATATGGTCTTGGTAATTTGTGGTTTAAATCAGCCTTAATCAAATTTTTATTTGAAAATTGTCACTTAAAGGGGTGTTTGGTTTAACCATGAAAATGGGTGAAAATAGGTCAAAAATGCCTTTTGACACTTGAGTCAGTTTAGCTTAGCCTAGATTAGTCCTAAAAATCAGTTGGCAAGAGTTTTTAAGAGTTAAAATTCAAAATCTTAGTTTATGAAAGTTCTTGTTTGAATCTGTTGGTTTTAAGTTGTTTATAACAGGTTATAGATTTAGATTTTAAAAAAGTGGTATTTTAAGTTGGTTTTTGTGTTCATTAGAGTGTTAAAGTAAGTTAGAAATCAAGTTAAAAAGGTCTGCATTAGTGTATAAGTTTTTATCCAATTCTGTCAACAATTGGCTAAGTGTTATTTTTTTTTGGAAAAATAGCTTTTTCATTTGCTCATTGTTGCTTATTCTTAACTTTAAAATGGTTATAGATTGATGATATGTGTTCTATGATGTCCAAATTTTAGCTGTTTTGAGGTCTTAAGTTCATAAGGTTCTGTTTGTTTGCTTATTCTGAGGCTCAAAAGTAAGGTTTTGTTAAGATTGCAAAAAAATCTTCTAAGTGTTGAATCTGAGTAGACAACACTTTTCATTTAACTTTTTGACTGCTTATTTGAATTTCAAACTCATTTTTCTTTGTTGCTTATTATAGTTTGTTGGCCAAGCTTTTTAGTGGTATAAGTTGTCAAGCCATAAGGATCCTTCTTCTAGCTTAAAAATAAGCTTGAAAAGTGTCCCTAGGGCTGTTTGGTTAACAGGTTTAGCCAAATAAGCTTATTTGCTCTTTTGAGCTTATAGCTTATTGTTTTTACTTATTTTAGGTTTACTATAGCTTATTAGGTTAGTTTAAGCCCATTTTAGCTTATTTCTTTTAGTTTAGAGCTTATTTAAGCTTATTTGCATTTTAGTTTAAAAATCTTAAGTTTTATAGCTTTTTAGTGAATCTGTCTGGTTAGCTTAGTTTCTTAGCTTATTTTTGTTCTCATATGCTTATTAGGTGTAGTCAGTTATCTGTTTAAGCTTATTTGTCTTGTAGATTAGCCTATTTGGTTTAAAGTAGCCAAACAGTTAAATTTTTTAGACTTAGTGTTAACAAAAGCTTATTCTGTCACTTTATAAGCTTATTTTTGTGCTTATTTGGGGTTTATAAAAAAGGCGCTTTTGTAAAAGTTGTTTATTTGTTGCTTATCTAAAAAGTTATAAAAAAATGGCAAATAAAAAAACATTTGGGAGTCAGGGGAAGTCCTAGGTGAGCAGGACTCGAACCCGGGACCTCAACCCCTACTCACCAAACGTTTTTAACACACACCTCTACTACACAAGCGACCTTGGGCCTTTTACGTTTTGTTTTGCACAAACAATTAACTTATACACGTTTTGAGCCCATTTGCTTAATAAGCTGTTTTAGCTTATTTAATAGCTTATTTAATAGCTTATATGATAAGCTGTTTTCTCACCCTTATTTTTATTAAATTCTTCACTGTTCAATGCACTTTTTAGGATTTTTTTAGAATTTTTATAATTAGTTTAGTATTTTTAATCATTTAATTTCATTAAAATCATTTTTAATTCATAAAAAATTATAAAAAAGTCAAAAAAAATATAATTCTTTTTTAGAAAATTTTCTTTTAACATTTAGGACTTAGGAAAATTAGATTTGCTTTCGTAGGGTGAAAATTGTAGATTTTGATTTTTTTAAACACTTTTGGTCCATTTTTTTTAAAATTTGCGGGGGTTTATGCCAAAACCTGAGTATCCATTTCACTGTTTGAGCAAATCAGACAATTTGTTTAAATCTGATTTTGCTTAAATGTGATATGGATATCGGGTCTTTGGCTCAATGTGAACCAAAGATGTTAGAATTTGCTCAAATGTAGAAATGGATACTCGGGTTTTGGCTTAAACCGCAAATTTTAAAAAATGGTCCAAAAAGTGTTATACCTGGTCAGTAAAGCTATGTGGACCATAATTGTGTTTTCTCTTCTTTTTTAGAAATTTTCTTTTAACATTTCTTGGATTAGGGTAAAATTAGATTTGTTTTCGTTAGCGTTGTTAAAATTGTAGATTTGATTTTTTTAAGAACGGATTGTATCCCGTCACGTCTTCTTTCGTTCTTCGCTCGTATGCCTATTGCTTCTTCGTTTTTGTTTAGTTTTCTTTATGTTCTTGTTATCTTAGTCATTTTCCGAGAATTTTTTATAAAATTCAAATAGATCATTTTAGGAATTAATTTTGATAAATTAGGGTTTTTAAGTCGCGTTTTTAGGGCTCCCATTGCGTTTTTAGTTTAAATTTGTGTTGTTTTGATCGTTTTTAGTGTAGATTGCATTAATTTTCCCGTAGAATTAGAAATCCAATCAAAATCTTTGTTCCATTCAAGCATCAAGTATCAAACCGACAAACGACTTTCCATTGCATTCCTCGTTGGGGATAACGACCCAGGAATCATACTTCTAGATTTTCTACATTGAGATTTTTGATTCTTATTATATATTTATATATTTATTATATTTAATATATATATATAGGGTTGAATTTATCATTTGTCATTTTGGCGCTGTTGCTGGGGAGGATTGTATACGATTGTCGTTACGTTTTTCTCTCAACCCTTAGACCCTAGTGAGCCTACGATTCGAGCCTACCCAAACTATTCCCCTAGAGAATGATAAATAACCCCCCGAGTCTTGCCTATACTACACTACAACGATTAGGTACTCTACCTATGAGGGTTGTAAAACTTTTGTGGTGCAACCCGCCGCATCAAGTTTTTGGCGCCGCTACCGGGGAATAGTCTAGGTTTCAGATTCTATCTAACTTAGGTCTACTCAAAAGATTCATATCAAGTAAGATTTTATTTTTCTTTTTAGTGTAGCTTTCTTATAGTCTATCTTTTCTTCGTTTCCTTTGTTTTTTAAACCTTCCTTTTCGATAACCATCATGGGAGACAAAAATCCACCCCGTACTTTAGGAGATTATTCCCGACCAAGCCACGAGGGCTATCAAAACACCATTGAGCTCCCCGATGGGAACAATGTGGTGCCTCTGCGATCTGACACCATCCGTTTGGTGCAAAACAGATGTGCATTCCACGGACTTCGATCCGAAGATCCAAATCAACATCTTAAGGATTTTCTAAAACTTGTGGACTCACTTGACCTTAATGTTGAAAATAAGGAAAGCACGCAACTGCGTTTATTTCACTTTTCCGTTTGCGATCAAGCTAGCAATTGGCTTGAACGTCTTCCCACGGGATCCTTCTCCACTTGGAAGGATCTCACTACCCGTTTCCTTTCTCAGTTTTTCCCACCGAGAAGAACTACCAAACTTAGTAATGACATCTTGATGTTCCAACAACATCATGGTAAATCTCTTTCCGAAGCATGAACTCGTTTTAAGGACTTACTTCAAAAAGTACCTCATCATGGCATGGATCTTTGGCTCCAAGTCTAAATATTTTATGACCATGTCAATTCTACCACAAGGTAAGCCATCGATTATTTGATCGGTGGTGAGCTTCATGACAAAACCGCCAAAGAATCTTGGGAACTCATAGAGAATCTCGCTCTCTATGACCATGAGAGTTGGAATGCCCAAGAGACCTCGCTAAACCTATCAAGGCAATTGATAGCGGTGGGTTGCAACGCATAAGTTTTGCAACCCTCCTAGGTAGTGTACCTAACCGTTATAGTGTAATACAGGCAAGACTCGGGGGTTATTATCATTCTCTAGGGGAATAGTTTGGGTAGGCTCGGATTGTATGGTTATTAAGGTCTAGAAGTTGAAAGAAGAATATTTTGTGTTTTTATATTTTTTAGAAAGCAAGTAAAATCTCGGGTTTGAAGGGGGTTTGATTAAACTAGTTTACTACTCCTAATTCTAAACTAATTGTGAAAAAGTAAAGTGATAGAAAAACTCGTATGGTTAAACAAATGTGTTTACCTAATCATGCACTACTCCCTAGTTGTATTCTCTAATTTTATTACCGTCACCGTCGTAATAAAATGTGTAAGTATCTAATAAATTAAACATCTAACTCAAAATCCACCCAAATGGCAAGGTAGTATGAAGACTATTGTGTGGGTATCCTCTAACCTAGCCGCGTTTCTCTAGACGTCTTCACTTTGCAATTAAGAAGCTAGTTTTCTAAAGCCTAACGCGCACATCATTAACAAGAAGTAATAACAAAAGATAAACAAGTAGGTTTCATGCAATCATAAGCAAAATACATTTAGATTTAGCCAAGCATGTTAATTGAAAGCGAAGAACAATTAATCAAACAACACTAAGGCATATCGAATGGTTAAAAAGGATAAAGAACTTCACTTTAATTAAACATGGAGTTATGATGAGTGTACAAGGGTTGAGAAACCCTAAAAATCAACCTAAATGTCTGCTTCAAAGGTTACTAATGATTTCCATACGATTTTTCCACACAAAACATGAAAAATGGGGTTTGTATATATAGGGAATAAGTCACGACATTGTCCCATACAATTCACAACGTCATGAACCTGCATAATCTTCTATGGGCTTCTCAGTGTCGGTTACTCTAACGTCATCACAAAAGATCTTGACGTCGTATCTTGAACACTTTGACGTCGTCACATGGAATTGTGACGCCGTCTCCACGAACTGTATGCCATCTCATGATCATCTTCATGTAAAGTTACAATCTTGTCCCGTTTCTTCCCAAATTGAGTCCAAGTCACGTGTATTTCCTCCAAATGCCTTTAAAATGCTAAAATAACAAAACGAATCGATTAAGTACGATCAATGGAGATATTTGCATGATTTTGGGGTTTAAATGGCCCCGAAAAAGTGTATAAAATAACACCTCATCAAATACTCCTACACTTGAGATTTGCTTGTACTTAAGCAAATGGGTTTATTCTACCTAGTAAATAAACCTACTCAATAAAGATAGTTTATGGCATAACCAGATAGACCTTGTAATTAAAAGCATAGAAATTACACCTCATTAAATACCCCTACACTTGGGATTTGCTTGTCCTTAAGCAAATGAGTTTTTCTACCTAGTAAATAGCAAAGTCAGGGGCATTTAACCTACTCAATAAAGATAGTTTATGGCACAACCAGATAGACCTTGTAATTAAAAGCACGGAAATTATATACTAACACCTCACATAAGTTTTTGGATTCTCTCATTCTCTCGGGTGTAATAATGAATTATAACAATATCGGAAACGGAATAAATAACACTCACTACCTATCATAGTATATAAATTACCATAAGCTTGATAAAGGATCAAAACCTCCACCACTTTGGCGTAAGCACCTAGGAATTGCTATCAAAGACGTCTTTAAAGGCTTGTGATGCTTAGGTGTAGGGTAAAGGAAACACGGTTGGGGGATGTGGGGGAATTTTGACTGGTGGAAAGCTAATTATCTACATAAATACGTGTAAAAGGCGTTGCTAAGCCAAGACTCAATGAAATTAGGACAAATATACAAAACTCTACATCCAACTCTTTCTTTTCTTTTCTTGACAGTTTCTTGAACAATAACAAGATGACAACCCGTATTTTCTAATATATTCTTTTGCTTTTTTCATTTTTTCTATTGTTTTATTTTATTATATACAATTTTGCCATGCCATCTGTTGAAACATAAATAATATACATGACTTGGGGTTTATAATTGCACTCCTAAACTTAAGTTTTATGACAACTCAATAATAAACTAACTAATGACCCGAATTAGGAGGGTCAATAAACATGGAGAATATTATACTAATAGTTTGACTTTCTTCCCCATTTCTCCATATAATAAAAACTACCATGATTCCCAATCGTCCCAAAACTGTATACACTAATAATGACTCGACTTAGCAACCATGTACTCAAGTAAATAATTAACTGAGTTTTAACAAATGTGATAACAATAATGTACTAAAAATGAGTACATACAAGGAAGACTAAGTCAATTTGGGTGTAACATATTGGTGGGGTGTAAACAATGATCTTCATTAATAATCAATCTAACAGAAAATTACGAGAACAACGAAAATGATAGGCTCAGAGGGGTATACTAGGGGTATCTTGCACTAAAAATGAGTGCATAGCAAGGGTGTGAGGGTAGTTATATGATAGATGAGACCATCATAACCATAACAAATACATGCTAAAAACAAGGGTTTATCCTAATGTCTCTTATCACTTAGTAAATCCTAATCACACGAATGCGATCTTACTAGTAGTCTCGAGATGAATTGCTAAAGAAAGTTCTAGAATTTATAATACTACCGGTACACTCTCATAAGCATTAAAAATGAATACTTTTATTCCTAAATATCTAGGGGCGAACCTCACATTTTTAGGGTGAAATTTTTGAGTGGTAGGGTTTTTGTTCTAGTAATTTAACTCCTATCAATGAGACGCTTCTAATACTACAGTTTCACTAATATATGCCATAAATTTTTTTAAGTTTAGGTTAAAATTACCGTCCTAAACTATGTTTCGGTATATGATACATCTTTTTAAGAACAAAGCAAATGCAATTGAAGGAATAGTTTCTAAGGCTTTAATTTTCCCCTACACTTATTTCGAACATTGTCCCCAATGTTCTATGTGTAACACTTTGTAAATTCGAGTCAATATTTCATCCATATTTTAATACTATTTTTACTTTTGAGTAAAATTTTTGCTTTTTATTATTTACCCGATTAGTTAGTTTTCGTTCCAAGTTAATCTTGAGCCGTCCTTAATGTTTAATATCCGTATTCGTGCCCTTCATAAATTATTATTTCAAAAAATATCCTATGTGATATAAGTTTATTTTTATCATATACGTTTTCGCTTCATGGTTCCGCCTCTTGCAATATTTTACGTCATTACCTGTTAGCCCCAAAAATACCCACTTATACCAAATTTAACACAAAACTTTAACCAAAAATAATACCACACATATTCTTAACACATAAACTCTATCATGAGGCTTATTACTCCATTGTTTGAATTTGAAACATGAACCATTTAGTTAAAACTCTTAAACATGTGCACCTAGCTCATATTTGGCATAAGCCTTGGTTCTTTCTTTTCTTTTAACGCCGAGCAAACAACCCATACCCACACCATGATTAACTTATTTTTCTAACCATAAATTGAACCACCTAACCTAGCTCATGCATATATAAACCAACACACTCTCACACTTTAGGGTTTCATCATTTATCTAAGTCACCAAAAATATTTTCTCCTTCCCTTTCTTTGGCTCTAGCTCACGGCAGCAAACGCAAACCCACAATGGGTGTTCATCTTCCATTTTTCTCTTGATTAAAGTCATTTGGGTTCATTTTAAAGATATTATAAGGTGTTGCAAAGGGTTAATTCATCCTTTATCAATATTATTTAAGGGTTTACAAAGTTAGGGTTTTATATATTAATTGGGGGTTTTTGCAAGAAACCATCCTCTATTTAATTCTTGTGTTAGTTTGCTTGTTAATCACCCTTTGTAAGCTTAATCCTAAACCTTTCTTTGATTTTTTGATTATTTATCTTTCTTGTTATTGAATCTATAAAATCCATGTGGCTGTGTTGTTTTTATAAAACTATGTAAATGGGTTTTGAAGGATTATTGAATAAATGGAAGTATTGAGTTTAAATATGGTTAGTTTGGTTTGAGGTGATGGATTAGTGAGTTGGGAAGGTGTTGGAGATGAGATTAGGTTATTATTAGTAGTGGTTTTGTTGATGGATTTTGTGGTTGGAAGAAACTTGGTTATATTTGGATTATTGTGAAGTGGTGGAAATGATTTGTGTTGATTTCGGCTTGTTGTTTGGGCTGTTCAAAACAGACCGCACCATTAGGGTGTCGTAAAAATATTTTGAAACATCAAAACCTTAAAAATATGTTAGCTTATGTTCCTATGGTGGTTTTGATATAAAGATCACTAAAATCGAACATAAAACGAATAAGTTATGGTCATTTGAGTGTTCTCGAAACTTGAATATTTTTCCAGCTACATTTTTACCTACTTATCAGATTTTAAAACGAGGTTTTGATGCCTTTCGGGTCCGAACCGGCTTAAACTAATAGAACGAATGTTGTTCAAAATCAAATCTTACAAAAGATAGCGCGTTTTCTTTAAGCTTAAAAGTGTAAAACGAGGGAGTTAAGCTTGGTCAAAGTAGGACAATTTTTCTAAAAAAGTCAAAGTATACATAGCTGATGCGAAATTAAATAACTGTTTTTAAGCATTTTTGATTCCGTTTGAGCCGTAAAAACTATTATATAGTTAAGACGCATAAGAAACATTTAAAAATATTTTCGAGAAGGCGTTAGGAGTTCTAAATAAGGAAAACTATATTAAACTTAGGAATAAATACTAGCGAGATGAAAGTGAAAGTAGACGTTTAAGTTTCCCTTGGCGTTTAGGCTAATGGACTTAACAAATATTAGGGGACGGTATTAACGTCCTGGAATTCTAAATTTTCCTAAAATAGAAACTTTCCAAAAATGGCAACTTTTCGTCTAAGTGTCGTAAACTTAACTAAAGATCTTTTATCTTCGTAAAGACACGTTTTGCTAATTAAGCCAAGACACAACACATGCGGATGCTATTTGATTTCTATAGACGTATTATGCGTTATTTCGTTAAATATATTTCTTTCTCTTAAAGAGCGTCATTTAATTAGGTGGTGGTTAGGATCTCATGACTTCATTTCTTCGTTGTGGATCATTTCTTTTCCCATCATTTGCTCAAGGTGCGTTCATAACCCCTTTTCTCTTAATTGTTTATAAAATTCCAAGGGGGAGATTACATGCTATGGTTTACATTTGGACGCAAGTATTTAAAAACTGTATGCTTCGCTTGATATTATTGCCTATGTCCCACAACTGCCACTTTAAGTCCCCTTGATCATGAGCCGTTAATTGCTAGTGTAACGAACATGAGTGTCATGGTAGATATATTAGGACTGACAATCCCTGTCCGGGCATGTAACTACTATTGCCAAGGGTACAACGGACGCATTTAACAATTTAATTTAAAGACATTTGGTATAACAACCCGTAATTTTCATAAATGTAAACATCCATCTATTAAGTTAGATGATGTACAATCTATCAATTATATATGAACTAACCTTTTTCAGGGAAATTTGCAGGAAATTTTTTTGCTTTATTACATCACTTACTTTGCCAATATCTTAATGTGCAACATTTCTTGCAGAACCTAAAGATTAAAACGAGCTTCACGGCAAACCTACTATGGAATTCCCTATCTTCATATATTCTAGCAAACATCATATATTTCAAGTCCAATATCAGTATAATCATTTTACAAGTAACATTACCATATCAGTACCATTTGCAACATTATAATCAAAACGTCTTTAAACCATTATCTATGCCTGGTAAACACCCAAACTCTATAATATTACATATCTAAAAGTGAAATGCACAAACTACTAAACTATGTAAAAACAATAAACATCGCATTGAAATATAAAATCTCTCAAGTCAAATTCAAACTCCCTATTCTGAAGAAGGGAGATTATGACATTTGGGCAATAAAGATGGAGCATTACCTAGCACATACAGACTATCCTATATAGGAAGTCATTCAAAAGGGCAATGGTCATGTAAGTGTCACTACTGATACTGATGGGGTAATAAGGGTTTTACCTCCAAGAACTGCTAAAGAGACTTTGGCTAGAGAAAGAGAAAGAAAAGCAAGGACTATCTTGCTTATGGCTTTACCAGAAGATCACCTAGCAAAGTTTTACAAAATAACCGAATTACACACATATACACATACATAGTCAAATAGCAATACATATCTCATAGTTAGTAATCTGTAATCATTCAAAGCAGATTAATAGTAAAGTTTAGCTATTAAACATTGTTCTTCTCAGTATTATAAGCTAGTTTCCGCATAGCTTATAGTACTCATAGTCTTTGTTTCTCTTGTGGTTAGTGTGGAACTATTCCATATTGGCTACAACCCTTTACAAGCTAAAGGTTTAAGATCTATACGGTTTGAGACCTACAAGTGGTATCAGAGCAAGACATGAGACACAAGTTTGGGAGATTTAATTTTCGTTATACTTGATTTTATTCATCAGTAATCACTACTTGGAGCCTACTGATTTTGAGATTCAAGAGATGGTTAATATACTTTTCAGGGTAAGCTTATTGTTTACATATTTAACCATCTACATGCACCACTTGAGGGGAAGTGTTCACAAGTTGCATATCTACACAAGACCCCTATTGGATGATTACAAAAAGGGGAAGAAGACTACAAGAGATATAGTTTGCAACTTAGTATTGTGGTGACATGTTCAAGAAGATCTTAAGTCAAGGGGAAGCATTGTTTCATTCATAGAGATTGTTTTGTAATATCAAATAGGGGAAGATTGTTGGGATCTCAGATTTGATGATTACAAAACTACATATGCATAAATGAAGAAAGATAAAACAAAAGGAAACAAGATATGCTAAAGAAGGAAACAAGATCAAGATTAATGTTGATTGAGACGTTACAAAATCAACATTAATGTTGAAGATATAGATTAGTCAAACATTAATGTGAAGATTAATGTTAATTAATTAGTTTCCTAATTGTATTATGTTTCCTTTTGAAACAACAAGGACTTAATAAGATAAATTAAGTTTGCTTCATATGTAAGCTAGGTTTTCTTGTAAACCCTATATATAAAGAGTCATAAGCGTCTGGTTAAGATCATCTATCATAGTTAGATCTCTCTCAATGAGAGTCTAATAGTTAGTTAGTTTATGTATTAGTTAGTTTATGTATTAGTTAGTTTAGCCCCAAGGATCATTTTATCATGGGGCAATAGATTAATAATAGAAAACCTTGTTTGATAACTTATTGTTCTTTATTATTCTGCTGCATATATAAGTTATCTGTAAAACTAATCATAGATGGGCTAAACGATTCTCAACACTTACCTTGAGCCTTAAGGGTAGTTCGACTATAAATAGGGACCATAACACTTCATTTTTCTTCATCCCCCACTTCCTCCTCTATAACCCTTACATAGAAGCAATTAATTCCTCTAGGGTTTCAAAGGATGCTTGGTGTTCACAACGACAACAACTTTGTTTGATCTCTCGAGTTGTAACTACAAAGGTTTGATTTTGCTATTATTCTCAAGATCTTTTCTGCTAGTAAGGGTTTCATATATGTCTTCAGTCACGTTAACAAATGTTCAAAAATATTAGAATTAGGGTTTTGGTGTGATCCCTAATCAGATCCATATGTGGTTGTTTATGGAGTACTAATCTGAATGTATTCTTTGTTGTTAAAACCTTCTTTTCTCACATGAATTATATGATCATTATTGTTTAATGTGGATCATGATCATATATAGTTTTAAGTTTTTGAGAACCAAGTATGGAAAATTGAAAGCAGCAAATACGCATCACAGGTTGTCAATATTCATTGGTTATGTATAGCAGGTGTGATCTCCACAATTGGTGTGATCTATATTGGTTGTTTAAAGTTTATACTGCTACGTATGGATTAGTACTGCTCGGTTTATCACTTAGTGCTGTTGTTTAATTATGGGTTAGTACTGCTCATATTCACACTTAGTACTGCTCATATGATTTTAATACTACTAAATGGGCAAGACGACTCCCAGTGACTGTATTAAGTGTCGCTAACAAGATAAGGGAAGGAAGGAGCATAACATATATATGACAGATTGGTGACAAATAATGTGTCCGCTAACGACCTTTCCTATGACAGAATTAGTAAACAACCTTTAGACGAAAATAGTGTTTCTAATTGGTTGGATTTGGTACCGACCGCTAGCATATGTTCCCCGAAGTTGGACAAACAGACGCATTTTGGATCTCGGATAGATGATGAAATTATGGCTCGTTTTGGGAATTATTATGAAGAAAATTGATTATTGCTTATTTGATGTTGTAGTTGATTTTCACAGGTTTATGTTCTTATCATATCTCAAATAGCTTACAACATTTTGAGATAACTTGTTCGTGCTTAAATGGGGTTGACGAAGAATTGACGAATCCAGCAAATGTGTAATTTTTTCTTAGGGTGCTCAATGCTCACCATTTGCTATCACTGAAAGAAGTTACGTTAAGTGCTACAGTGTCTCATTTTATAGGTTTAAAATGAGGATTTTTTGTCGAAGAGGTTGCACTACTAATACTTTTTCCCTGTATTGTATGAGTTTCGACGTCATAATGATAGTGAAACAAAGACACAAGTTTGGGAATTCAAATTTCATTATACTTGAATTTTTATTTCATCAATATCAACTGACTTGGAGGCCTACTGAGAATCCGAGATTCAAGAGATGATAATAAACTTTTCAGGTGAAGCTTTATTGTTCACGAACATATTTAACCACTACATGCAACCACTGAGGGAAGTGTTCACAAGTTGCATATCTACCACAAGACCCATATATGATGATTAACAAAAGGAAGAAGACTAAAAGAGGATATAGTTTTGGCAACTTAGTATTTGTGGTGACAAGGTTCAAGAAGGATCTTACGTCCATGGGAAGCATTGTTTTCATTCATAAGAGATTGTTTTGTAAAATTCAAATAGGGAGGATTGTTTGGGAAATCTCATATTTGAAAGATTACAAAACGACATTGCATAAATGAAGAAAGATAAAACACAAGGAAACAAATAATCTAAAGAAAGGAACATGATCAGATTAATGTTGATTTGAGACGATAACAAAATCAACATTAATGTTGAAGATATAATTTCAAACAATTAACTGTAATATTAATGTTAATTAATTATTTCCTAATTGTATTATGTTTCCTTTGAAACAACAAGGACATAATAAATAAATTAAGTTTTGCTTCATATGTAAGCTAGGTTTACTTGTAAACCCTATATATAAAATCATAAGCTACGGTTAAGATCATCTATCATAGTTAGAAAAATCTCTCCAATGAGAGTTAATAGTAGTTTATTAAATGTATTATTTTTAGTTTTTAATGTATTAAGTTAGTTTTAGTCACCCCAAGGATCATTTTATCATGGCCTAAAGATAATAATAGAAAACCTTGTTTTGATAACTTATGGTCTCTTTATTATTCTGCTGCATATATAAGGTTATCTGTTAAAACTAATCATAGAGGTCTAACGATTTCTCAACACTACCTTTGAGCCTTAGGTATCGCCTATAAATAGGGACCATAACACTTCATTTTTCTTCATCCCCCACTTCCTCCTCTATAACCCTTACATAGAAGCAATCCTTTGCTCTAATAGATCCTAAGAGGTCTTAAGAAGGCTCAAGTACAGAAAGGAAGCAAAAGAAACCAAGAAACGAAGCCCCAGAGTCCCCCCCCCTCGGTTATTCTAGGCGTACGAAGCTAAAAGTCCTGATGCCAAACCCATTTCTAAGCTAATAAGCTCAAGACCAGTTTTCTCTAAGCTTATATTCTGATTCATACCTTTATAATGTTCATATGATCAAGCTAAAATCATAATATATAAGCTTTGAACTCAAAACCTAGTGTTATAAACCTTTTTGATCCAAAAAACCGTTAACACCTGTAACCCTAATTTTCATGGTTTGTTCCTTAATCTATAATGCTAAGCTTGTAAACTATGTTATAATCTATCCCAATAACCTTATCTAACATTAACATAAGTCATTGAAATTCATGAAAGAATTTGAGCTTAAAAACCCGCTGTTTTCATTTAAAACCCTAATATACCCGTTTTGCTTCCTAGCTTAACGATCGTTAATTTAAAACGTTGCGTTGTGTTAAATCTTTCATAATTTTAGTTTAGTTATAACATATAAATGTTTATTGTAATGTTATAAATAAGCTTCATGGCAATGACATGTTTTTGTAAAAATTACCATGCACGGGGTAAATATCGAACTTTTTAGAAACTTATAACTAAAAAGGACTAAAAGTGTTCATTTTACTCAAGTTATAACTACAAGGAGTCTATTATGACCTTTTTAAAGTATAAGGTTTACTTGTGTATATCTTTTTAAACTTAAGACCAAAGTTTGTAAAAGGTGCCAAACTCCAAGGGTATATTCTGCCACTCTCAAACTCAAGGGGCTAAAATGCAACATTTTGAAAAAGTATAAAACACATTCAAACTATAACAAAACAATAACTTTAACTAATCTTGCTGCTTAACATTTTCCCGATATTAATAACATCTTAAAACTGCTTATGTTATAGACTATTATGAATCATTCATCATCAATGGCTTTCAAAATCATGTCCCGGATTCATATCATACCACAATACTAGGGAGCTTCATATTAAGGAGTTTCATCTTGGTATTACGTTCTGACTGAGTTGTTGGGTTTACGATTTAAAGTGCCCTAGCTCCTCAAACGTTTACTGAATGACTTCTGAATTATGATGGCCCGAACGGTGTTATGATAATTTTTATATCAAAACCGACATCGATGTAAAATCTTACATATTCAATCAAACTAAGACTTGACATATATTACCCCAGGTTGCCCGTGACGAAGCCATTACTTTCATTCCATATACCTTTGCTATCAATTTCCCTATAACCGTTCAGGTGAGTTCATAAGCCCTTCCATAAATTTTTTTTTTCCAATCTTTTTATAAACCTGCGAGGTTGGATACATGCTATAAACATAAATGCAATTATTTCTGTATGCTATTTCAATTTACTATTGCCTAAGTAACTTGCATTGCATCTTTACGTCCCCAAAATCAAGAACCGTTAATTACTCCCGAAAGAAAGAGCGCGAATGATTGAATAGATCTATTTGGGCTGGACTCCCCATTGGTATACCTAGTTATGAGTAACTAATTGCACATCATTAGAAATCACGCGGGTATTTTGGCAAAGGTACCCGCAGGGGCAATAACGTATCACCATACCCTAAGGCTTCGGATTCATGAGCTAATGGCAATAATAAATATGTTTTTCAATAACGGGTGTATATCAACGTAACCCAATATCGCACTTGCATTCAAATTATTAAACTTAAACCTATGGATTTCACTCAACCTTTGTGTTAACTTTTTAGCATGTTTTATCTTAGGTAACTAATGGCAATGAGTGGCGAGGACATGAAGATGGAAAACCGTTATCATTCAAACATTAATGTTATGAATTTTGGGAACCTCTCATTTGTTAAAACTCTGAAGAAATAATGAATGATAACTTATTTTAAAAAACAACTCTTTGTGATTCGTTTTCCATGATTATGACTGTTGTACCTTGAAGTAATACCCCAAATTAGCTTCCGCTTCTTATATGTACAAAATGGGGGTGTTACAGATTTGGTATCAAGCAACGTTATAGAGAACACGGTTAAAATCCTTAACTATAACTACTTTTCTTTTTTCCATCCGAAGGAAAGTCCTCCGGCCGATATATCCTCCCGTAATGTATGTAAAGTTACATAACTATTTATATACTAAATAAATAACTTATGTTATTATACTGCATGGTTGTTAAGCGAACATGTCTTCCCCCGAACCATCCTACTTCCAAATTGAGATGCATTTTCTCTCCAATTTCCCAAACTATGTCCCCCGTCTTCTCAGGATTATGTCCTGGCCTTTTTCATCCAAGGAAACTATACTCTAAATGCTTCCAATTTCATATTTGAATTATCCCCACTACTTCACCGACACTTTCTTTTTTTCATGATGATCCTTAAGACTGAAAGTTTTACAAGCTTCTATACTGAAAAATCACCAATCCCGCCTCCAATTATCATACCCTAAACCTAAGAAATTCTTTCTGTTCCGGAGGACCTTCATTCACCAACAAAATCATCTTTTTCTACCTCGTCCCAACCTCAAGCCTTTGAGATTGGCGAAACCACTTGAAAGTCAACTATCGAACGACATGAGGAGCAAATTCAGGATATCCTAAACAGTTTAGATGCACTCCCCATCAAACATTTTGAGCATATCGAAAACGGCATCGAAGGTCTCGAAAAAGGGCGGATAATCATCCAGCAAGATTTTGATGCTTTGGAAGCCGAACTTCAGCAAGCTCGTGCCCAGATCACCAAACTCCAGAGGAAACAAATGAATAGCAACCATAAGATTTCTCTAGCCCGCTTCAGAATCAATGAATTGGGAGACGTTATCAATGACATGAATGTTCGTCACCAAGCAGACATAGAAAATCTCATGGATTCCATCATCAAACTCAAGAACCGTATGGAGTGATCATCCAGTTTCTAGTTTAAATTCTAGTTTTTAGCTTTAACCTAGCCACGGGATGTGTGGTATAAATAAAAACACTTGTCAAATCTTGACTATGTATAGTACTAAGGCAAGTTGTTCTTAATATAAAGGCAATCCCGTTATCTACCTTGTTGTTTTTACCGCTTTGTGCATCCCATCATTCATCATTCATCCATCATCATTCATCCGTCATACGCATCATTATATTTGTCGTCATCTCATAACCTATATCCAAAACTTCAATATCTCCATTGTTAAATATGCTTAAAGTTCAAAACTGAGTATTTCTCTTTAAACATTTTAAGCATTACTCTTGTGATATCATTCTTATTACGTGTTGTCTTTTGTTGATAGAATGCCTCCAAAAAGAGCATCAACATCGGAAGCACCGGCTATGACTCAAGCTGCCATTAGAAAGTTAGTTGCTGATAGTGTCACCTCGGCTCTAGAAGCTCAAGCTGCGACAATGGCAAGTGCTAGTAATCCCAACAGGAACACCAATCTTACTGGAACTCCTGCAGTGAAAACGGGAAACTACAAAGAGTTTATCAGCTGTCAACCTTTCTACTTTAATGGTACGGAAGGAGCAGTAGGCCTTATTCGCTGGTTTGAACGAACCGAATCAGTATTCTCTCATAGCAGATGTGTCAAAGAAAATAAAGTAACATTTGCTACTGGTACTTTAACTGACGATGCCTTGTCCTGGTGGAATGCATATGCCCAGCCTATGGGAATAGAGCAAGCTAATCAAATCACCTGGACTGAGTTAAAAAGGCTTTTGACGAACAAGTATTGTCCCCGGACTAAGATCAGAAAGATGGAAGAAGAACTTTACAATCTGATTGTAAAGGGAAATGATCTTAAACCTTATGTTAGAAGATTCCAAGAATTAACAACCTTATGTCCAAATATGGTGCCAAGTACCGAGAAACTCTTGGAAGCTTTTATCGGGGGACTACCTCGAAGCATTGAAGGAAATGTTACTGCCTCTAAACCTCAAACTTTAGAGGAAGCCATCAACATAGCCCAAAGGCTAATGGATCAAGTAACTAAGCATACTCCAATGCAAGTATCGAGTGACAACAAAAGAAAGTTTGACGACAGAAGAACTTTCAACAACAGCTCCCGCAGCAACAACAACTACCGCAACACCAACAATCGCTACAACAATCGTCAACAACAAAACCGAAGGCAAGAAGCTGGTAGAGCCTATGCTGTTACTCCATCAGAAAAAAACGTAGGTTCATGCTGGAGAGTCTCCCTTTGTGTAAGTGATGCAATTTCCATATTACTGGACCTTGTACTGGTAAATGTATTATTTGCAACAGGTGGGCCATTTGAGCAAGAATCTCCTGAATCTGTAGGTGAATAAGGGCATTTACTACAAATCAGTGCGCAAGACAAATCAATGCCCAAGGAAGGCCTACTTGCTGAAAGATTGAATGCCTCAACAAGACCCGAAACATAGTTACGGGTATGTTTCTATTAAATCAACATTTAGTCAAAGTATTGTTTGATTCCGGAGCTGATAGAAGCTTTATATCCTTATCTTTGCCTTAGCTAATATTGTCTATTACAATAGATTTACAATTACGATGTCGAATGGCTGACGGAACTTAGTAGCACAACACTGTTGATAAAGGCAGCACTTTTACCCTGCTAAATCAAACCGTTCGATATCGATATCGTGCCAATTAAGCTTGGTAGTTTCGACGTTGTATTCGGTATGGACTGGTTATCCAAGTATCATGCCAAAATTATCTATGACGAAAAAGTCGTTTACATTCCTATCAACGGTTGAAAAACTTAATCATTGCGAGGTGATCAAAGTAAAACTCGACTAAATCTCATATCCTGTATAAAAACGAAAGGTATATATCCTCGAGGTGTCAAGTTTTCATGATTCAAGTAATGGAGAAGAAATCAGACGAGAAGAAACTAAAAGACATTCCAGTAGTCAAAGAATTTCCAAATGTCTTTCCGGAAGATCTACCTGGTCTCCCTCCCGTTCGCCAAGTAGAATTCCAAATCAACTTAATCCCCGAAGCAGCACCTGTAGCTCGAACACCTTATAGATTAGCTCTTCAGAATGAAGGGTTATCTACAACTTCCAAGAACTATACCGACCGAGGTTTCATTCGACCATGTACTTCGCATTGGCGGAGCTCTGTCTTATTGTTAAAAAAGGATGGATCTTTTTGAATGTGTTATCGATTACCGACGAGTTGAAATAAATCTTACCATAAAGAATCATATCCATTACCAAGGATCGATGACTTTATTCGATCAACTTCGGTTCAAGCGTTTACTTAAAAATAAACTTAAGATCAGGTTATCATCAACTGAGAGTAAGGGAAGAAGATATTCCTAAGACTGCTTTCAAAACAAGATACGGACACTATGAATTTCAAGTCATGCCATTTAGTTTAACAAACGCACCTGCTGTATTCATGGATCTCATGAATCGTGTGTGTAAACCCTATCTGGATAAATTCGTAATAGTGTTTATCGATGATATTCTTATGTATTCTCACAACGAATAAGAACATGCAAATCATCTCAGAATTATCTTGGAATTACTCCGAAAAGAGAAATTGTATGCCATGTTCTCTAAATGTGATTTCTAGATTCATATCGTGTAATTTCTTGGTCATCTCATTGATAATCAAGGACTTCATATCGACCCTGCCAAGATTGAAGCTGTTAAGAATTGGACATCTCCCACTACACCCGCAGAAGTGCGTCAATTCTTAGGACTCGTCGGCTATTATCGAAAATTTATCAAAGGTTTTTCAAAAATTGCAAAGCCTTTGACCAAATTAACCCAGAAAAACAAGAATTATATCTGGGGTGAAGAACAAGAATCAGCTTTTCAACTTCTTAAACAAAAACTCTGTGAAGCGCCAATCTTAGCATTACCAGAAGGAAACAATGATTTTATCGTTTATTGTGATGCATCTCTTCAAGGGTTAGGAGCTGTATTAATGCAAAGAGAAAAAGTTATTGCTTATGCATCTAGACAACTCAAACCTCATGAAGAAAACTATACCACTCATGATCTTAAATTAGGAGCAGTAATATTCGCTCTTAAAATCTGGAGACACTATCTATATGGTACAAAGTGTACAGTTTTCACTAATCACAAAAGCCTTCAACATATTCTTCGTCAAAAAGAATTGAATATGAGGCAACGTCGATGGTTAGAATTACTAGCAGATTATGATTGTGAGATTTGCTATTATCCTAGAAAGGCAAATGTTGTGGCAGATGCCTTAAGTCGAGAGAAACAAGTCAAACCTCTCCGAGTTCGAGCATTAATCTTAACTGGTCATCTAAAATTACCATCTTAAATTCTCGAAGCCCAAAAAATGTAGCCCTCAAAAGAAGGAAATATCAAAATTTAGAACCTACGAGGAAATAGGACAAATCATTTGAAAATACGTCCTTGATGGAACTCGTCGTAACAAAACCGGAAGCTGGTTACCCACTTATTTTGGCGGTTTGAGAGACTTAAACATGCAACTGAGGTCCGATAAAATCAATAATATATATTCACCCGGATTCAGATAAATGTACCATGATTTAAAGAAACTCTAATTGGGAGGCCTAACATAGAAGGCAATGCATCGCAGAATATGTTTTAGCAAGTGGTTTTAGACATGTTCTAGAGTTAAAGCAGAATGTCAAAAGCCCTCCTGCTTATTATGGGGTTACAACCAGAAATCCTATGTGGAAATGGAGAGATAAACAAGATTTCGTTACAAATCTACCCAAAACCTCAACCGATACATGAAATGCCATCTGGTCATTGTTGTCGATTCGCCGCATACTTAAATGCACAGACATTAATAAATTTTCATTCCCATTTCGCGCGAGACGTTATATATGGAAAACTCTTACAATGTTAATACATCAAAGAAATATCCTCTCGACATTGCTGCCATCTCAATCATCTGCGGATCGAAGGACAAATTCAGAAACAATTTCATAAAGATCAGATCTGGCTTAGTCATTTGCAAAATGCTTTGGGTACTCAACTAGACATGAGTACAGCATATCATCCTGAAACCGATGGACAAAGTGAAAGAACTATCCAAACACTCGAAGACATGCTACGAGCTTGTGTTATAGATTTCGGGAAAGGATGGGATAAACATTTACCATTGGTAGAATTTTCCTACAATAACAGTTATCATGCCAGTATCAAGGCAGCACCGTTCGAAGCACTTTATGGACGAAAGTGTAGATCACCTGTTTGCTGGGCCGAAGTTGGAGATTCTCAACTTACGGGACCAGAAATAATTCAAGAAACCACTGAAAAGATCGTACAAATTCGTCAATGCTTGCAAGCTGCAAGAGATCGACAAAGAAGTTACGCCAATGTAAGGCGAAAGCCTTTAGAATTTCAAGTTGGCGATCGTGTTATGTTAAAAGTATCACCCCGTAAGGGTATCTTTCGATTCGGAAAACGAGGAAAGCTTAATCCCCGATACATTGGACCATTCAAAATCCTTAAACGAATTGGCCCAGTGGCGTACAAACTAGAGCTTCTTGAAGAGCTTAGTAGCATCCATAATACTTTCCACATTTCTTATCTCAAGAAGTGCTTATCCAATGAATCTCTTATTATTCCAATAAAAGAACTTCAACTCGACGACAAACTCAACTTTGTAGAAGAACCCAGGGAATAATGGACCGTGAAATCAAGCACAAGTGAAAGTTGTATTCCTATAATTCAAAGTATGATAGAACTCTAAAAGAGGACCAAGTTTTACATGGATACCAAGATGAAATTCGTGCCAAATATCCTCATCTGTTTTCAATCATCTCTTTGAAATCCAATTAAATCTCGGGACGAGATTTCTTTAAGGGGTGGAGACTATAACAACCCACAATTTTCATAAATGTAAATATCCATCTATTAAGTTTATATGATGGTACAATCTATCATATATATGAAACTTACCTTTTTCAGGGAATTATTTCGCTTTATAACAACATTACATACTTTGCCAATTCCTCAATGTAGCAACATATCTTGCAAACTAAAGTTAACGGCTCAGGAACCTATCTATGTCAATCCTATCTTCATATATGTCAAGAAATCATCATAATATATCAAGTCAATATCATAATATCATTTTTACAAAGTACATTATTCCTATAATGTACCATTCGTAACGTTATATCAAAACGGGCTTTAAACCGTTATCGGATGCCTCTAAACCCTAATTCCATGAAGGATTAACATCTAAAGTGAATGCACAAGCTACTAAAGCATATGTACAAGCAATATAACATCTCATTTGAAATATAAAATCTCTTCAAGTCAAAGTACAAGTCTCTAAAACCAATGTACAGAGTCAATTAACATGATCTCCAAAATAGCCATTTTACCTCCGTTTTCATTCTAATTTCTTCACCATCACTTGTGTGCAAGCTACTACACTCATTATACAATGTATAAACCCTAAATATTCTATTCATAAGCTTTCATACATCTTTTTGTACTCAAAACCCTAATTCAAAACCCTAAACCCTAAAACCGAGCTAGTTTCTAAACCATGACTCGTTTCTTTGTTTTTATCCATTGTAAACCTAAACCAATACTTAAATAAGTTATAATAACATAAATTACAACATTCTCAATCACTTTCCATCATCATTTCACCATATTAACAACAATGTACAAGAAACAAAGCTAGAAAACCCTAATTGTGCCCTAATTGTAACTTTTGACCCGTTTACTCATTTCTACCCATTTTAACCCAAACCACCTATCAAATTTTGATTATAATCCTTAATATAAGTCCTAGGATCAGTAACCTATCATTCCTAATCAAATGTATACGAATTACAAGCTAGAAAACTTAACCCGAACCCTAATAAGCCCCCCGTATACACCTTTCTTTATTTTGACCCATTTTCACAACATATTTTTTACAATCAAGACACGTCCAAGGACTAAAGCGACATTCATTCCTAAGCAGCTTACAAGCACCTCAAACAAATATCTTTACCTTATATAGTTTAAAAATGGCACATGGTCTTCCTTTTTCTTCTTGTTTAGCCGCGGCAAGAAATGGGGTAAACACCTCATCCAAGCTAGTTTCTAGCTTAACCAACACACCTACTAGCCCCTCCTCATCATCCTCTAGGTCTCTTATGTGTCCTAACCAGATCATACAAGTTTCTTGAAGCTTAAGGGTCATTTTACCTATAAGTAGCAACCTAAACCATTCATTTTTCTTCATACCCCCACTTCCTCATCTATAAAACCCTTACATAAAGAAAATCCTTTGCTCTAATTAGATCCTAAGTGATTTTAAGAAGGCTCAAGTATAGAAAGGAAGCAAAAGAAACCAAGAAACGAAGCCCCAGAGTCGTTATTCTAGGCGTATCAATCTTAAAAGTTCGATTCAGACCCGTTCTAAGCTATAAGCTCAAGACCAGGTTCTCTAAGCTTATATTCTGTATTCATACCTTATATAATGTTCATATTATCATGCTAAATTCATAATATAAAGCTTTGAACTCAAAAACCTATGTGTTATACCTTTTTGATCCAAAACCATACACCCGAAACCCTAATTTCATGTTTTTACTTAATCTAATAAATAAGCTTGTAAACTATTGTTTCATCTATCCCAATAACTTAACTAACATTTAAAATAAGTGCTTTGATAAGTCTTGAAAGAATTTGAGCTTAAAACCCGCGCGTTTTCATTTTAAAACCCTAATATACCACCCTTTTTAATTTCTAGCTTTAACGAATCGTAATTTAGATCTTGACGTTATGTTTAAATCTTCATAATTTAGTTTAATTATCTAACTTATAAATGTCTATTAAAAGTTAAAATAAGCTTGCATGCAATTTAAGACATGTTATGTAATATAATCCGATGCAAGGGGTATATATCCGTAATTTTTCAAAACTTATAACAAAAGGACTAAAGTGTTCATTTGATTAAAAGTTATAACTACAAAGGGTCTATTATGTCACTTTTATAAAGTACAAGGTTTTACTTGGTTATAATCTTTTAAACATTTAGGGACCAAAGTCCGTAAAAGTGCAAACTCCAAGGGTAATAATTCTGCCACATTTCAAAACTCAAGGGTCTAAAATGTAACATTTTGAAAAAGTATAAAAACACATTCAAAACATTACCAGACATAACTTTAATTATGCTTGACGAGCTAACATTCCAAATAAGAATAAAATGCTTAAAACCGCTTATGTTATAACTATTATATCATTTATCATCAATGTGCTTTCAAAAATCATGTCCCGGATTCATATCATACCACAATACTAGGGAGCTTCATATTAAGGAGTTTCATCTTGGTATTACGTTCTGACTGAGTTGTTGGGTTTACGATTTAAAGTGCCCTAGCTCCTAAAAACGTTACTGATATGACTTCTAATTATATGGCCCGAACGGTGTTATGATAATCTTTATATCAAAATCAACATCAATATTCAAAAATTACATATTCAATCAAACTAAGACTTAACATATATTCACAGGTTGCCTGTGACGAAGCCGTTACTTTCATTTCATATACATTTGCTATCAATTTCCCTATAACTGTACAGGTGAGTTCATAGCCTCGCATTTCAATCTTTTTATAAACCCGCGAGGGGGATACATGCTATAAACATGAATGCAATTATTTCTGTAATACAATTTAATTTAAACTATTGCCTAAGTAACCTCTTTGCCTTAAGACCCCATAAAATACGAACCGTATAATTACTCTCCGTAGTAAGCGCGAATGATGTGAATAGATCTATTTGGGCTGGACTCCCCGTTGGTGTACCCAGTTACGTGTAACCAATTACACATCATTAGAAATCAACGGCGGAGTATTTTGGCAAAGGTACCCGCAGGGGCTATAACTATCACCAATACCCTAAGGCTTCATGATTCATTGAGCTAATGGCAAAAATAAATATGTTTTCAATACTGGGTGTGTATCACAACGTAACCCAAATATCGCCTTTTGCATTCACATTATATTACTTAACCCTATGGATTCACTCAACATTTGTTTTGACTTTTTATCTTGTTTTTATATCACAGGTAACTAATTGCAACGGAGTGGCGAGGAACATGAAGAAGAAAAAACACGTTATCATACAAAACTTTATTGTATAGATTTTGGGAACCTCTCGTATGTAAAAAACTCTGAAGAAATATGAATGATAAGTTAACTTAATTTTAAAAAACGACGCTTTTTTGATTCGTTTTCCATATTTAAAGACTGTTTGTACCTATGAGATAATAACCCAGATTAAGCTTCCCTGCTATATGGTAAAAATGGAGGGTGTTTAGAAAAATGTGAACATAGCTGAATATGAAAAGCTGGAACCGAAACAACTAACTCTAAAAATGAGGTAAAATGTGTATAAAAACACAATTCGATAACTATTTGTGCACTTTTTGCTACGTTAAACTAAAAAGAAAGTACTCTCTTGCTAACAGGCCACATGACCGTGTTCCACAAACGGAAATGAAGACCGATTGGCAGCGATTTAAAAGGCATTGACAACGAGGCAATGGGTTCTAATGAAGTGTGCGAGGGAGTGGGGTATGTCATAATGTGTGGACTTGATTGGCATTAATTCAAACATCATATTGATCATTAACTACCCCAATTCAAAAATGAACCCAGTTAGGTGATATAATGGTTTGATCCTGAAAAGGTACAGTAAATCTAATAAACGAGAGAAAAGTTATGATGCTCGACACAGTGCTGCTTTACGATTGCTGTTAACATGGTTTGACATTCCCTAATTTTACCACTGCCGCCTAAAGCCACCAACTGTATTCCAGCTAAAAAAACCTCCGGTTCAAACGCATGAAATGATTCAGTAAGAGGTTTTATCTGTAAGACTCGTAGCCCGACGAGGTATTATTTTATAATATAAATAACAATATTTAATTGTTCAAAATGTATTTTATAAGAAAATGGTAAAGTTATAAGTTAGAAATAAATAAGTGTTAAGTGGTTAAAAGACAAGTGCTAAAGTTAAGAAGAATGAAACTTGAAGGGCTAGTTTTGCCAATTGGGCAAAATAATTTAACTAAATAACAAAACTAAAATTATTTAGACATTTCTAGAAAAATCAGTCTGTGTGTGGGTGTGTTTTATGTGTCGACACAAACCAAGAAGGAAAAGAGGGAAAACTTATAGTTTGCTTAAATTGGAGAAATTAATCAAGGAGGAAAGAGTTATCAAGCCTAAAATGAGCCTCTAATTGTAGATCCCTCATCAACTATGTAGTTATTCAATCCAAAATTTAGGTATTTATGTTATAAAATAGGAGTATAAATGGTTATAGAGGTTATTTGTAACACCCCACTTTTCGGAGCGTTAAACTCTCTAATTTACCTTGTTTCAGCGGAAGCGTCTACTCTTAGTCAAGCCCGACTAATCTCTTGATTCCTAAAACAGCTTATCTGGGTTGCAAAAATTTTAAAAGAGTTTTGGGTCAGCCAAAGGCCTAGTGAGAATTCATGGTTTTCACATACAAAAACAAATTTTACAATCCAAACACTTTTCCAATAATAACGAACTTGTAAAAATGATCATGCAATTTGTTCAAAGTCATATAAGTGCTATTCATTTATACCATATGCTTATTCGATTCCACATACCAACAAACTTATATAAGACCAAATATTTCAACTTTTATATCGAACATGTATACAACTTATCACGATTTCCATTCGTGTTCAACGGTTCCAATGATTTAACAAATTTCCGTTCGGTTCAACGGTTCCAAGAATTCATATTTCCGTTCGGTTCAACGGTTCCAACAATACATATTTCCGTTATGTTCAACGGTTCCAACAATTCATGTTTCCGTTCGGTTCAACGGTTCCAACAATTTATATTTCACACTTCACAATTACCACAATTTAACATTTATATAACTCAACATATAACCATAACAATTTTCACCACTTTCACATATTATCAAACAATCAAAACACGTAGCAAAATAATGATCATTTAAACAAGTTTGCATGATAGTATCTTTATCAATAAAAAGTGCAACCCAATTTAAAAACACATGAAAACTCACCTAAAAAAATGCTCGGAATAACGTTTACTTCTGTTAATCAAGGTCTCCTACAATTACATTAAAATCTTACTAAGATTTACCACAAGTTTAATACAAATATTCTTTTGTTATATAATAGTCCTAATTGATTGGTCGAGCTTGTCGTGAATGCCTTGAACGATTTTAATGGACCTGAAGTTACTAGCATATAATATTAACATGATCATGCACGTGCATGCTTCAATCACACAAGTTTCTCATAACCACATCATGATATTGAGTTTTTGAATTAGACACAACAAAATTATGTTTCACTCTTTCTATCCCACAACCATTGTTAAACTTTAACTATGCAACCTGTTTTAAACTTATATCTTTAACCCATATCGTAATCTACACGATCTTTATTAAACGTTTGCAAGTTATATGAACTTTTCATAAACAATAGAAGAATTATGCATAGAGCAATATATTCCTTGACATTCTTGCAATCTACTGGAACTTAATAGGCTAACTAACATCTAGATTTGTTTGGATTTGCCGACTCTAGATTAAACCAGCGTTAAACGAAAATAGTTTAGTATTTTTAATGCTAAAAAAAAGATACTTAAAAATATGCAGATTGTAAACAACCACATAATATCATCTTCATTATTTAGTCAAAGGTTTATCTCTTTGTTAAAAGGGCCTCTACCAAGACGCTAATTTTTTTTACTTAGTCTTGATCACCTTTCACAATTGCTCCCTTACACACGTATTCCAACCTTCTGTACGTAAAACTCTTTTATTTAGAAGTGTCATGCTTTCAAAGCAATACTTTTCTTGGTACAAATCAGCTATAGATAATGTACTACAAATCAGAAAGTGACATCATATAAGTTTCTTAATGGCACTACACTCGACCAATCTGCTCTCACATTCTAATTACGTTAATCAAATTCAACACAGAATGGAATGTTACCTTACTTGACAGTAGAAGCACTCGAAAGTCAAAACCAGAAAATCAGAAATTACCACCCTAATATCTCCCTGCTGCCGCTCAGTTCTCTAGGGTTTGTGTGTTCTTCGATATTTATCAATGATATTTGAGAGCAGTTAGGCCCGTAAATATTGAGAAAATCCCGATTTGTATGGGTCACGTAATCCTCCTATATATGACCAAATCAGTCTACGTTTCTTTTTCTTCTAAATGTTCAAAGCATATACAATTTACTCCTTTAAATATTAGGCTAGTACAAACACAACTCTTCGTCATTTATTTAATTTATATCTATTCAAAAAATTTAATAAAACGTTAATTCCATTTATTAAAATTACGGGTCCAACCAACTCTCCCTCCGTAAAAAAAAACTTCGTCCTCGAAATTTAGTCTAGCTATATAAACGTGGATGCCTAGCGATAACGTCATATTCATTTAAAACTCGTATGCTTTATTAGAAATTCAAATGTAACGATAGTAATCTTGCAATCAACATAGAAGACAAGTTTTCACGAAACAAAACGAAACCTAACGAGTTTAAAACATCAAAATGCGACATAGTAAAAAGTCCTACTTATATCTTCTTGCTAATACCAAGTTTCTCAAGCATTCTTAGCAGTCAATTGAAAAACTCTTCCCATGGTCTTCTGTGGTTGAGTATCATGGGGGTTCCTTTCAGGACAGTCAGCAATCTTATGTCCAGGTTTCTTACATCTAAAACAAACCCAATCGGCTTTACAGTCCTTTGTTGCATGACCCAGTTTCCCACAATTTCGACAATCCTCATGCCAACATTTCCCTTTGTGTGTCTTTTTGCATATCGTACATGGTTTATACTCGCTTGCATTTTCTGTTTTCTCACCACTGATTTTGATCTTTTTCATGTCGTCATCACGATTCTCTCTCTTTCTTTTGTTGTCTCCTCCTTCTTCTAGTTGACGATTGTTCTCCTTTTCAACCATCAAGGCAAGTTCCATAGCTTCTTGAAAGGTTGAGGGTCGTGCTTGTTGAACTGGACCCCTGATTATCCGGAATCTTTAAACCCCATATTTAACGTTTTGATTTTCTTTCCTCAGTAGCTACTTGGTATTTCGCAAATCTTGCTTTTTCATTAAACTTTGCCGTGTATTTCGGAACTGTCATATCATTCTGTTGTAGTTTTAAGAATTCCTCCTCAAGCTTATCCATCAATCCTTGGGGACAATAATTTTCCATGACCAAATCTTCGAACTCCTCCCATGTCATAACACTTGCAACATCATCACCACGAGCTATCTTGATCATATCCCACCAATGTCGTGCCTCTCCTTTCAGCAAATGGGATGCATACTTCACCCTTTGTCGAGTTGAGCATTCACTAATTTCAAAGATGTCTTCTATCTCCTTTAACCAGTTAGTGACAATTACCGGGTCGCTATCTCCATGAAATTCAGCCGGGTTGCAATTTAAGAAGGCCTTGTAGGTACATCCGTCTCTCTGGGCTTCTGTATTTCTTCGTCTTTCTGCTTCTTCAATTCTTAGTCTCTCAGCATCTTCTGCGTTTTTCCTAGCTTGTTCAGCATTTCTTTTCCTTTCTTGCTCCTCTGCAGCTCTCTTATCTTCCATCGCTTTTCTCCTCCTCTCAGCCTCTTCATTCACCTTTTTCTTTTTCTCAGCATCTTCTGCAGCTTTCCTGGCTTCTTCTGCCTTCCTAAAGTTTTCTTGAATTTGAGCTAGAATAGTTGGCAAGTGTTCTGACATAATCCTCTTATAAATAAGTGTTAAGTGGTTAAAAGACAAGTGCTAAAGTTAAGAAGAATGAAACTTGAAGGGCTAGTTTTGCCAATTGGGCAAAATAATTTAACTAAATAACAAAACTAAAATTATTTAGACATTTCTAGAAAAATCAGTCTGTGTGTGGGTGTGTTTTATGTGTCGACACAAACCAAGAAGGAAAAGAGGGAAAACTTATAGTTTGCTTAAATTGGAGAAATTAATCAAGGAGGAAAGAGTTATCAAGCTAATAGGAGCCTCTAATTGTATATCCCTCATCAACTAAGTAGTTATTCAATCCAAAATTTAGGGTTTATGTTATATATTTGGAGTATAATGGTTAGAGGTTATTTGTAACACCCCACTTTTCGGAGCGTTAAACTCTCTAATTTACCTTGTTTCAGCGGAAGCGTCTACTCTTAGTCAAGCCCGACTAATCTCTTGATTCCTAAAGCAGCTTATCTGGGTTGCAAAAATTTTAAAAGAGTTTTGGGTCAGCCAAAGGCCTAGTGAGAATTCATGGTTTTCACATACAAAAACAAATATACAATCCAAACACTTTTCCAATAATAACGAACTTGTAAAAATGATCATGCAGTTTGTTCAAAGTCATATAAGTGCTATTCATTTATACCATATGCTTATTCGATTCCACATACCAACAAACTTATATAAACCAATAATTCAACTTAAATTTCGATCCTAAAAGTATCCCAACTATTCACGATTCCATTCGGTTCAACGGTTTCTACTATTTAACAAAATATCCGTTTCGGTTTCAACGGTTCCAACAAATTTATTTCGTCAGTTCAACGGTTCCAACAATTTATATTTCCGTTCGGTTCAACGGTTCCAACAATTTATATTCCCGTTCGGTTCAACGGTTCCAACAATTCATTTTTCACACCTCACAATTTCCACATTTCAACATTTATATAACTCGACATATAACCATAACAATTTTCACCACTTTCACATATTATCAAACAATCAAAACACGTAGCAAAATAATGATCATTTAAACAAATTTGCATGATAGTATCTTAATCAATAAAAAGTGCAACCCAATTTAAAAACACATGAAAACTCACCTGAAAAATGCTCGGAATAAACGTTTACTTCTGTTAATCAAGGTCTCCTACAATTACATTAAAATCTTACTAAGATTTACCACAAGTTTAATACAAATATTCTTTTGTTATATAATAGTCCTAATTGATTGGTCGAGCTTGTCGTGAATGCCTTGAACGATTTTAATGGACCTGAAGTTACTAGCATATAATATTAACATGACCATGCACGTGCATGCTTCAATCACACAAGTTTCTCATAACCACATCATGATATTGAGTTTTTGAATTAGACACAACAAAATTATGTTTCATTCTTTCTATCCCACAACCATTGTTAAACTTTAACTATGCAACCGGTTTTAAACTTATATCTTTAACCCATATCGTAATCTACACGATCTTTATTAAACGTTTGCGAGTTATATGAACATTTCCATAAACATAGAGAATAATCATTAGAGCAATATATTCCTTGACATTCTTGAAATCTACTGGAACTTAATAGGCTAACTAACATCTAGATTTGTTTGGATTTGCCGACTCTGGATAAACCAGCGTTAAACGAAAATAGTTTAGTATTTTTAATGCTAAAAAGAGATACTTAAAAATATGCAGATTGTAAACAACCACATAATATCATCTTCATTATTTATCTCTTTGTTAAAAGGGCCTCTACCAAGACGCTAATTTTCTTTTTACTTAGTCTTGATCACCTTTCACAATTGCTCCCTTACACACGTATTCCAACCTTCTGTACGTAAAACTCTTTTATTTAGAAGTGTCATGCTTTCAAAGCAATACTTTTCTTGGTACAAATCAGCTATAGATAATGTACTACAAATCAGAAAGTGACATCATATAAGTTTCTTAATGGCACTACACTCGACCAATCTGCTCTCACATTCTAATTACGTTAATTAAATTCAACATAGAATGGAATGTTACCTTACTTGACAGTAGAAGCACTCGAAAGTCAAAACCAGAAAATCAAAAATTACCACCCTAATATCTCCCTGCTGCCGCTCAGTTCTCTAGGGTTTGTGTGTTCTTCGATATTTATCAATGATATTTGAGAGCAGTTAGGCCCGTAAATATTAAGAAAATCCCGATTTGTATGGGTCACGTAATCCTCCTATATATGACCAAATCAGTCTACGTTTCTTTTTCTTCTAAATGTTCAAAGCATATACAATTTACTCCTTTAAATATTAGGCTAGTACAAACACAACTCTTCGTCATTTATTTACTTTATATCTATTCCAAAAATTTAATAAAACTTTAATTCCATTTATTAAAATTACGGGTCTTACAACTCTCCCTCCGTAAAAAAAAATTTCGTCCTCGAAATTTAGTCTAGCTATATAAACGTGGATGCCTAGCGATAACGTCATATTCATTTAAAACTCGTATGCTTTATTAGAAATTCAAATGTAACGATAGTAATCTTGCAATCAACATAGAAGACAAGTTTTCACGAAACAAAACGAAACCTAACGAGTTTAAAACATCAAAATGCGACATAGTAAAAAGTCCTACTTATATCTTCTTGCTAATACCGAGTTTCTCAAGCATTCTTAGCAGTCAATTGAAAAACTCTTCCCATGGTCTTCTGTGGTTGAGTATCATGGGGGTTCCTTTCAGGACAGTCAGCAATCTTATGTCCAGGTTTCTTACATCTAAAACAAACCCAATCGGCTTTACAGTCCTTTGTTGCATGACCCGGTTTCCCACAATTTCGACAATCCTCATGCCAACATTTCCCTTTGTGTGTCTTTTTGCATATCGTACATGGTTTATACTCGCTTGCATTTTCCGTTTTCTCACCACTGATTTTGATCTTTTTCATGTCGTCATCACGATTCTCTCTCTTTCTTTTGTTGTCTCCTCCTTCTTCTAGTTGACGATTGTTCTCCTTTTCAACCATCAAGGCAAGTTCCACAACTTCTTGAAAGGTTGAGGGTCGTGCTTGTTGAACTGGACCCCTGATTATCCGGAATCTTTAAACCCCATATTTAACGTTTTGATTTTCTTTCCTCAGTAGCTACTTGGTATTTTGCAAATCTTGCTTTTTCATTAAACTTTTCCGTGTATTTCGGAACTGTCGTATCATTCTATTATAGTTTTAAGAATTCCTCCTCAAGCTTATCCATCAATCCTTGGGGACAATAATTTTCCATGACCAAATCTTCGAACTCCTCCCATGTCATAACACTTGCAACATCATCACCACGAGCTATCTTGATCATATCCCACCAATGTCGTGCCTCTCCTTTCAGCAAATGGGATGCATACTTCACCCTTTGTCGAGTTGAGCATTCACTAATTTCAAAGATGTCTTCTATCTCCTTTAACCAGTTAGTGACAATTACCGGGTCGCTATCTCCATGAAATTCAGCCGGGTTGCAATTTAAGAAGGCCTTGTAGGTACATCCGTCTCTCTGGGCTTCTGTATTTCTTCGTCTTTCTGCTTCTTCAATTCTTAGTCTCTCAGCATCTTCTGCGTTTTTCCTAGCTTGTTCAGCATTTCTTTTCCTTTCTTGCTCCTCTGCAGCTCTCTTATCTTCCATCGCTTTTCTCCTCCTCTCAGCCTCTTCATTCACCTTTTTCTTTTTCTCAGCATCTTCTGCAGCTTTCCTGGCTTCTTCTGCCTTCCTAAAGTTTTCTTGACTTTGAGCTAGAATAGTGGGCAAGTGTTCTGACATAATCCTCTTAATCTCATTACCTAGTTCCCCTTTAGTAACAGGCGCATCTGGGTTCTTTGCTGGAGTTTGCTTAGAACCACCAGAACCCTTTCCTTCCATTTCTCTCTGCTATATTAATTGAAGTCCATAAGATATCTTAAAGACGATTGGATTTAACAATTACTAGATATATTAAGACAACATTTCAATTTGGGTATTTATCTATATAAAGGCATTTAATTCATAACCAAACGCAACTATTACTTCTTATCTTTAGTGAACCTAAAGGGCACTAATTATCAAATGTTTTCATTGCTTAAATTCTCAATCTAGGCTTAAGAGTAGGTTCCTAAAACCTAATTCACTTAAACCTATGGCTCTGATTACCAACTGTAACACCCCACTTTTCGGAGCGTTAAACTCTCTAATTTACCTTGTTTCAGCGGAAGCGTCTACTCTTAGTCAAGCCCGACTAATCTCTTGATTCCTAAAGCAGCTTATCTAGGTTGCAAAATTTTTAAAAGAGTTTTGGGTCAGCCAAAGGCCTAGTGAGAATTCATGGTTTTCACATACAAAAACAAATATACAATCCAAACACTTTTCCAATAATAACGAACTTGTAAAAATGATCATGCAGTTTGTTCAAAGTCATATAAGTGCTATTCATTTATACCATATGCTTATTCGATTCCACATACCAACAAACTTATATAAACCAATAATTCAACTTATATTTCGATACGACGTATACCAACTATTCACATTTCCGTTCGGTTTAACGGTTCCAACGATTTAACATATTTCCATTCGGTTCAACGGTTCCAACAATTTATATTTCCATTCGGGTCAACGGTTACAACAATTCATATTTCCGTTCGGTTCAACGGTTCCAACAATTTATATTCTCGTTCGGTTCAACGGTTTCAACAATTCATTTTTCACACTTCACAATTTCCACAATTCAACATTTATATAACTCAACATATAACCATAACAATTTTTACCAATTTCACATATTATCAAACAATCAAAACACGTAGCAAAATAATGATCATTTAAACAAATTTGCATGATAGTATCTTTATTAATAAAAGTGCAACCCAATTTAAAAACACGTGAAAACTCACCTGAAAAATGCTCGGAATAAACGTTTACTTCTGTTAATCAAGGTCTCCTACAATTACATTAAAATCTTACTAAGATTTACCACAAGTTTAATACAAATATTCTTTTGTTATATAATAGTCCTAATTGATTGGTCGAGCTTGTCGTGAATGCCTTGAACGATTTTAATAGACCTGAAGTTACTAGCATATAATATTAACATGACCATGCACGTGCATGCTTCAATCACACAAGTTTCTCATAACCACATCATGATATTGAGTTTTTGAATTAGACACAACAAAATTATGTTTCATTCTTTCTATCCCACAACCATTGTTAAACTTTAACTATGCAACCGGTTTTAAACTTATATCTTTAACCCATATCGTAATCTACACGATCTTTATTAAACGTTTGCGAGTTATATGAACATTTCCATAAACATAGAGAATAATCATTAGAGCAATATATTCCTTGGCATTCTTGCAATCTACTGGAACTTAATAGGCTAACTAACATCTAGATTTGTTTGGATTTGCCGACTCTGGATAAACCAGCGTTAAACGAAAATAGTTTAGTATTTTTAATGCTAAGTGTGCGAGGGAGTGGGGTATGTCATAATGTGTGGACTTGATTGGCATTAATTCAAACATCATATTGATCATTAACTACCCCAATTCAAAAATGGACCCAGTTAGGTGATATAATGGTTTGATCCTGAAAAGGTATAGTAAATCTAATAAACGAGAGAAAAGTTATGATGCTCGACACAGTGCTGCTTTACGATTGTTGTCAACATGGTTTGACATTCCCTAATTTTACCACTGCCGCCTAAAGCCACCAACTGTATTCCAGCTAAAAAACCTTCGGTTCAAACGCATGAAATGATTCAGTAAGAGGTTTTATCTGTAAGACTCGTAGCCCGACGAGGTATTATTTTATAATATAAATAACAATATTTAATTGTTCAAAATGTATTTTATAAGAAAATGGTGAAGTTATAAGTTAGAAATAAATAAGTGTTAAGTGGTTAAAAGACAAGTGCTAAAGTTAAGAAGAATGAAACTTGAAGGGCTAGTTTTGCCAATTGGGCAAAATAATCTAACTAAATAACAAAACTAAAATTATTTAGACATTTCCAGAAAAATCAGTATGTGTGTGGGTGTGTTTTATGCGTCGACACAAACCAAGAAGGAAAAGAGGGAAAAACTTATAGTTTGCTTAAATTAGAGAAATTAATCAAGGAGGAAAGAGTTATCAAGCTAATAGGAGCCTCTAATTGTATATCCCTCATCAAGTAAGTAGTTATTCAATCCAAAATTTAGGGTTATGTTATATATTTTGAGTATAATGGTTAGAGGTTATTAATTTATGATTCTATACACTAATTAGTTATTATTAAGGTTAATTCCCTATAGGAAGCAAAAGAGGAAAAAGCTTTGAGTTTCAAATAGGAAAATTAAAGGCATAATCAAGGTAAGTATATTGACTAAACTTGTTAATGATATCATAATGTCAATTTTATTGAATTATGATGTATTATGATGTAATGTTTCAAAGAGTTATTGGTGTTAAGTAGCTTGGATCCAATGCTAGTAAATGTATAATGTTAGCATAATTATATGCTTGTGAAATGTATGTTTTAATGTTATGAATGTACTCTTTGATGTGTTACATCTAGTTTAATCACTAGTTATAACTTGATGAATATGGTTTATGTCATCTACTTACTAAACGTTTTGCTTACAGATAAGATTATAAATGTTTTGTAGGTTTGAGCGGAGTAGATAAAGGTAAGGAGAAGAGTTAGCTTGATATATGGACTTGGTAAGTAGAAGACTATCTTTTGAATCAAGGAGTCGTTAAAATTGAATCCCCAAGTGTCCACTTTTGTTTTGGGTATATTTCTTGTGTTAAATCTTGGGTCATTATCATTTTGGGGTCAAAACGTTGAGGTCAATATGTCCAATGTTAATCTTGAATTTATTTATGTGAATAATAAAAAGTGAAGTGATTATGTAGTTGTATGTATGGTTTAAGGGTGTTTGGATTAAGGGCGTTATGACCCATTGACTTGTTAAAGTCAAAGAATTATATTGGCGAATTAAGTGGTCAAAGGTAAATTGGTTAAATGCAGTATTTTGGTTGTTTTGGTTATGTTACAAAAAGGTTGGTTTTATGGTTTTGGGTTTATGCAGAATTCTGCAGATTCTGCAGAGTTCTGTATAAGTGGTCCCAATACGACGTATTCAAGCTATTGAATACGACGTATTAAGTTTTTGGACCCAATATGGAGTATTCAAATTATTGAATACGGTGTATCCAACTCTGGATCCAATATGGAGTATTCATATTTTGAATACGGAGTATCCATTTTTGGACTCAATACGGCGTATTCAAGTTAATGAATACGGCGTATTGACCTCTGTTTATAGAATGTTATATCTTTTTCGTGCTTTGAATTTTCAATTTTGGGTTATCGTGTATTGTTCTTATAATGTTACTAAGCTTGTGTATGTTAATGGTTTTGATGTATGTTTCAAATTTCTTATAGTTTGTTTGTAAAGTCCAAATGTGTGTATTTTTGAAAAAGATTTCTAACGTCGTTTAATGGGTGTTTCATTATCAGTCTATTTGTTTGTTATATTTTGTGTTATTTTAGTTATTTTATGGAATTTCCCCGCCTATTCGGTCCAATGTTTATTTTTTTGTTACCTACAATATATTATTTATGTTATGCTTGTGGTTTAGATATGGTTTGATAGGTTTTTAAACTTCGTTTTTCATCTTATTAGGATACCCAAGTCAATATGGGTCTTAGCATGACCAGTTACTTCATTGGGAGGATGGCATTACTAATTTCAGCATGGACCTTCTAACTCAATCATCAGAACTTGAGAGGATTTCAAATAACAAGATGAAGTTCGTCCTTTTCATTATCCATGTAGTGTAATCTTTGAAGGCTGGCTTTTTGGAAAGTCAGGCCTTTTCATTATCTGCTTATATAGGTAAGAAATACACATGCAAACATATTGAGAAAAGATGGTGACATATTGGTTCTTTAATGTCTTCTTTTCATAGGTAATGTTCCACGGTTTGAACAAACACTACTATCCAATAAGCCATCAATTACACGAAAATGAACTTGAGGAGAAAAAGTGGACTGATGGGTTAAAACTTGAACGATTTGACACCCATTTAAAAACCAATGAGCAGATTGTGAAGGTGAGAATCTTATTTACATAATCAAATCAGGTTATTTTTGTCACCTTTAAATAATGAAACAACCATAATTAGTCTAACTATACGATTGACGGCGTCAAGACATAAACTCATTATTGCTTGAAAACACACTAATCACAGGTACTTATGTGAACTGGATGATTGACGGCGTCTCAGAATGAAAATGAATATGTGAACGAGGTGATAATTTTTTGCGAAACTCTTCTTTCCACTACACAACATATATTGACGGGTCAAGTCTTTAAATGTGTTTTGCAAGATGTTCTCAGTCATATCCGGAATCCATTGTTAACTTTTTAGCGAGCGATTCAGAGAAAAGGTTCATCTTGAATGTTGTGATGGGGATTGATGTAGATATCAAACTGTTAGAATCATTTGGTGAAAGTGCCAAGACTAGTGAGTAGACTAATGATTTTTTTAATTATTTTTAAAAATGATAATATAGTGGTACCTTCTTTACTTGATTATTTATGTATGTCATATGTCATTGTATCCGGTTCATGAGATGGTTCATTGCTTTATGGGACTAAAGGGATATAAGAGTGAAAATGCCTCTAGCCTGTAAGTTCCTTTTATTTACTTTTACAACAATCGTGCTTCTAAAGTCAGTAAATAATGAGCATTTTATTATATTTCTAGGAATGTCGCTACTATTCAAGGAACATATGGGATATCAATTCACACAAACTAAGCAAGATGTGAAGAAGAAATCTAGAGAGATAAGGAAATGGTTGGAACACTTAGAGAGAGAAAGAAATGTGAAAAAGTATTATTGCCAAATGAACTAACACCCTCTCTATGAAAGGAGAGGGTATTTATACTTGTGTTGGACCGGTCAACACATGGTTAGTCCATGTGTTGACCTAGTTAGCTTAACTATTACACAACGATTATGCTACGAGCTAAGGACTACTATTTTGGTAGTGACCGAGTCTTTTCTTGATTCCTAACAATCCTCCCCTAAGGGAGGTCACTCCAAACTACAATAAATTTAAACTTAGAATTCTATGAATGTCTTCAGCTTTGCTCGTAGCCTTGATTCTTTGTACTTTATCTTGCTTTAATATGTAGTGAGCTTTGATCTTGAGCTTGTTCCAACATGCTTGATAAACTGTGATCTTAAACTTCATGAGATCATCATACTTGCATCATCACTTCTACATCATTGCGAATCTTGCCAATATGTAATCTTGTAACTTCTGGACCAACATGCTCATACTTTCCTTTTTTTCTTGAAAGCTATCGAACAATATCCCTTGGAATTCTTCATCTTGAACACTTAATACTTCAAGTAAGACGTTTTGAGTATCAGAGTAGCGAAAGACTTGTGTAACATGTACTTGAGCTTTCATCATGTCTTTATATTCATTGATCGAGTATGAGCATGCGGTTATGAATCCGACTATGCTGGAATGAGGAACCACCATCTTTATATGAATCTACAATTAAAACAGTTAGCAATAAAGGTTGTCGACGAATGTGGCTTTGTCATTCGCCTGTGTTTGGTTGGATTAACCTTCGGATCCATGAGGACCGACCTATGATTAGGTAGATTCAATTTAGAAGAATCTCCTTGACTGGATTTCCAGCTTAAAGTGTGATAACCGGTAACTTTTTTGGGATCTTAGTATTTTAAAATAAAATAATAATGTATCGGAGTCTTTTGATTTTGTTAGTTTTAATGGAAGAAAACTGAAACGTTGACTTCGGTTGATTGGTTTTGCGTGAAACGATTACGGTTTAACCGGGTGTTGAGAGAGAGTCTTGAGTTCGTGAGTGAATCACTTTTGATTCATCTCCTCATTTTGGAGTGTTTTGTGGTCTTTCAATGCTTTCCGGGAAGTTTCCCGCTTTTAGCGAAAATCGTCACGCAGCGCGTACCGGCACGACAGTTAATTTAAGAATGGGTTTAAGTAGCTTTGGAAGAGAGTTTAATGAATTTATTGGTTAAGTAAATCCATAATTTAAAATAACGTGGTCTAAATATGTGAATCGTGGAGGTGTGAGTTAAGAGTTATCAGAAAATGGGTGTTTTTCATGAAATTCGGTAAGAGGCCGTAACGGTTGTGAAAGTGAAATTTTTAGGTGAATCTAAGGTGACAAGTCATTTTTGAAGGTTTAGAATACTTTTAAACTAATGTGAAAGATTTCGGTCAAATTTGAGCTAAAACTCGTATTTTGGTTCTGACGCGTCTAAAAATGACCAAAATGAATTTTAGGAAGTTTGGTATGGAAATAGGTCGTGTGAATAATCTAGGTTCGTGGAAAAGTGATTTTGGAGTCAATAAAAATACAAGAAACTTTCGGCATTTTAAAGTCACGGATTTTGAGTTTTAAGTGAACCCGACACAAAATAAAGCAAACCCGAACATCCTTGAATGCTTGAACGAGTTTGGACCACCAAGGGGATACCAAGGCTTCATTTTAGGAACCTTGTCCACCTTTGGTACCATAGGATGCTTTATTTGATTTCAAAACACACACACATCACCATAACATCCAAAAAACACACATTTCTTGCTCTCTCTCCCCTTGGCTGATTTCGAACAGAAAACACACACCAAACACACTTATTTTTTAAGTTTTGATCAAGAACATGAAGGTCTAAGTCATCTGGGTTGATAATAATATACGTGGGTTCATAAAAACAACGTTTGGGTTGTCGATTTCGTGTTAAATCTTCGTTTGAATACCCTCTTTTTTAAGTCTTCTAAAATCTTAAATTCTTGTAATTTTATGTTGCTTATGGTGTCTAAATGCTAGTTGTACAAGTTGATCGTCGTGAAAATCAAAACTCGAAAACGAAACAAATTGATTAAAAAGGGTGTTTGTGCGGGATACAAAAAGGAAAAGAGAAAAGGGTTGAACACTTTTTAATTACGGTTGGGGTGGTAAATTTATATTTGAGTCAAATGCTTATTAGGGCTTATTTTTGAACTTAGCTTAAAAATAAGCTCGTTAGGGCTTATTAGTGTTTTTGGGCTTATGAGAGGTCTCAGCTCAACATGGGTGACGAGAGTGTGTCATGGGCTTGGCCCATTTGTTCTTGTCCGGATTATTTCCTAGCTTATTATAGCGTATTGGTTTATTCAAGGGCTTATAAGTCCCTTTGGTAGCTTATTTGTGGTTTTGGGCCAAAAGCGTGTCACGACCTAATAAGCCGAGATAAGCTGTGGCTTATCTTGAGCTTATTGATGCCATCATGCTTGGGGGGATTATTTACAGCTTATTATAGCTTATTTGGTTCGGCTTATGTTGGTTTGGCTTATTGGGCTTCGGCTTATAATCGATTTCGGTTTATATGGTTTCGGTTTATTTTCGGCTTATTTTGGTTGCGGAATATTATTGACTTATTGCTTATAATGGTTTTCAAACTTATATTGTGAACTTATATTTTGGCATCGAGTTTAAGATAATAAAACGGATTTTTAACACTTAGTAAAACATTTTGGATAGGCCCATAAGCGAAAACTAGTGGTTTAATACGTTTAAAGTGGATTTTTAAAGTGAAACATGTTTCGTGTCAATATTGAAAGTCGATGGAGGGAAATGTGTTTTGTTAAGGTATTTTTGAAATTTAGAATTTGGCGTTTAGTCGGAAGGTGATGAGAATTTGGAAAAGTATTTAGGATTAAGAATTGAGAAAAATATTTGGATTTGAGAATTTGGAAAAAGTGTTAGAATTGAGATTTGAAATCTTGGAAAATGTTGTATACACTTAGAAAATATTGTGAAAACTTATTTTGTGTTGATTCGGTTAAAGGATGAAACGTGACTTTTAATAAACTTTAAGTGTCGAGATTTAACGATCGAACGTGG
>BQNB010016565.1:0-71424 GCA_026074375.1 Tanacetum coccineum | reverse complement strand
GTACTATACAAATTTAAAATATATTTGCGCATTTTAAGTAAGACTGCCCATACAGTTGATCTAAGACATTCCCCGTCATCTACTAGTGGTAGCCCAGGAGCTCTAACTGAATGGATAATGGTGTGGCCCTGTTGAGGTCCAAACACAAGCAACCCGATCATGTCAATAGCAGTATCAAGATACAACATGTATGCCAAGGACTCTCTAATCTCCTTGGCTACTTTGGCTCTTTCCAGTCCAGATGACCTTTTGTACTGCAAAAAAAGAATCACCAAAAGCTTGTCGATATATATAGTGTATACAGAAATAAAAAATATGATAAAGGAGAAAAGAGTGTATACTTACCTTTCCCCACAAATAGAAAAGATAGATGTCGCTTTGCTTGAGCCCACGCATTGTCGTATCTTGGCCTAATGGGATATGGTTCGAAACACTTGAAAAAAGAAAGATTCAATCCACGGCCTATGAACCTATCACATGAGTAGCAGATCAATAGAGGAGCAGTATAATGAGGTTTGAGAATCTAAATAAAACTTTCTACTCTTTAAATTTTAACATTTTGCGTATGGCAAACATCAAGTCTATGTGTTGATTTAATATGTGAGGGTTGTTTAACTCGTATAGGTGAAAAGGAGAACCTATGATTACTTTTAGGGTTCTCAGGTAATGGAATATGGCTCAAAACACTTGAAAAAAGAAAGTATGTCTTTGTATCAAGGATTCAATCCACGGCCTTTGAACCTATCACATGCCATCAATATCCAAATAATGAAATATGGATCAAAACACTTGAAAAAAGAAAGTATGTCTTTGTATCAAGGATTCAATCCACGGCCTTTGAACCTATCACATGCCATCAATATACAAATAATGAAATATGGATCAAAACACTTGAAAAAAGAAAGTTTGTCTTTGTATCAAGGATTCAATCCACGGCCTTTGAACCTATCACATGCTATCAATATCCAAATGGTCTTTGGATATTGATGGCATGTGATAGGTTCAAAGGTCGTGGATTGAATCCTTGATACAAAGACACACTTTCTTTTTTCAAGTGTTTTGAACCATATTCCATTACACGAGAACCCCAAAAGTAACCATAGGTTCTCCTTTTCACCTATACGAGTTAAACAACCCTCATTATCCGTCACATATCATATGCAAAATTTTAAAATTTAAAGAGTATAAAGTTTTATCTCGATTCTCGAACCTCGTTATACTGCTCCTCTATTGATCTGCTACTCATGTGATAGGTTCAAAGGCCGTGGATTGAATCTTTCTTTTTTCAAGTGTTTCGAACCATATCCCATTAGGCCAAGATACGACAATGCGTGGGCTCAAGCAAAGCGACATCTATCTTTTCTATTTGTGGGGAAAGGTAAGTATACACTCTTTTCTCCTTTATCATATTTTTAATTTCTGTATACACTATATATATCGACAAGCTTTTGGTGATTCTTTTTTGCAGTACAAAAGGTCATCTGGACTGGAAAGAGCCAAAGTAGCCAAGGAGATTAGATAGTCCTTGGCATACATGTTGTATCTTGATACTGCTATTGACATGATCGGGTTGCTTGTGTTTGGACCTCAACAGGGCCACACCATTATCCATTCAGTTAGAGCTCCTGGGCTACCACTAGTAGATGACGGGGAATGTCTTAGATCAACTGTATGGGCAGTCTTACTTAAAATGTGTAAATATATTTTAAATTTGTGCACTTAAAACGTTGGTCAGTCGATGATTCAACAGAAACCATGAATAGAAGCTTCCCATTGGGTTGACTTTAAAAAAACATACTTCCTGAAGTATCTAAAAGTGATAAAGAATCAAATACACCAACCAAAAAAACTTTTTAGAGAAAAAAGGATTAGAGACTTAGACACGTTAAACTTGACACTTTGTAATTAATCGACGTTCACTAATCAGGAAGCAGTCGACACAACGCATCAACCGAACATAGGAAATGACGGCACATGTCAAGAATCAGAACACACCACAACATGCCAAACAATTGCAAATGATTCTGCAACACAAACTGAATACTTGGCTGCTATCAGAAGCTGCTATGGGAACTGTTTGATTAGGAAAATTAGTTAGGGAGATCTTAGAGTGATGCCCTTCAATAAAAAAGCCTATTAAATGTATTTGTGACAATTAAGTTGCAATCATATTCGTCAATGATTCTTGATTAAACGAAAGGCGCCAAGAACATTTTTTTTACAAGATATCACTACGTTCGAGTAACAAGTAGAGAGTGGTGAAATTAAAATAATTAAAGTTCACAGACAGATGACAACTTAAGATCCTTATCACTAAGGCTTTACCTAAGGAAAGGTTACTGATCATGCCAATTGAATGGGACTTCAAGTAGCTAGTAAGTTTCATGCATACATGTGATTAGTATTTGGATTACAGGATATTATCAACATTATTTAATTTGATGAAATAAAATTATTGGTTTATAGTTTTATTCTTGTTATTTAATTTAGTATCCTAATTTGCAGATGTTTTAAATTCCTTGAATAATTGAATTATCCTAACTTCCATGGTCAATTAATGATATGGGAGATAGTTATTAAATTAAACAAAACTAAATTTTGGTCGGATATACTTAAAAGTATAGTTGATGTGATTGCATGCCAAATTTAGTGAATATTCAATAATTGAATATAATGACTAAACCCAACATTATTGATTGTACTAGTTATTGGATCTAGACATTAACTAAATCATAAAATTAGTAATCGCTCAATTTAATTAAAATACTTAGAGACTCTAGGAAACCTGTCATGGAGATCCTAGTGCATTATTCTTTGAAGCAATTTAACGTGCTATATGCAACCGTAACACAGATAAGTTATAAAACGATTGTTTCCAGAAGTGTTCGCAAAATTCCTAAATTTTTTGCTTAGTAGTCAATAAGATTTGTTTCCTTCAAATTCATTTTGAAGTTTAATACAGCTGGGCCCCACTTGAATTGGTAAGATTAATGTGTGGCCCACCAACAACACCCCAAGTTCTCTATCTGGAATAACGTTCAGAAAGATTACTTTCGGCGTGAATCTTTCTCCACAAATCAGTTGCAAATATAAACACGAGCGAAACTAAGAATACAATATTAATTAAAAGAATGACTAAAAGATACCATACATCCTTATAAACTTATAATAACTAAACAACCAAGTCTAAAGACAATAATAATGATGAATCATAATAAAATGTATTTGTCCAACGCGAGAAACACTTTACCTCGATTATTCAGTCACAGGAGGCAAATCACAAGCGTGTACTTTGGTAATAAGAAACGTGGTACAAAGAAACGTGATTCAATCACACAAGAAAACAATGATGTATCATTTGGATCGAATAACAAAATGGTCAGAGAGGGGTAAAATCATTGATCCACATCATAAACCCTAACTAAAGGGTTCAATCAAAGAGTGATTGCGTTTGAATTTGAGTTCATGTTTAGCTAACAATCACAGGTAGGCATATACGTTTAATTTGGTTAATTAATTACATGTTATATGATCCTTCTATTCTCCTTTCCGCACGTTTACATTTGATGTTTAATATCTTAATTATGAATGTCAAGAATATTTAAATTCCATTAGTAGCAAAACTAAAACTCACTATTAATTTGGTGTTCTAACAATGTGTGCATGCTTTTGCAGCTATCTATGCTTTTTTGTCATAGAAGCATGAAGACTTTTTTCTAATTCAATGTCAACGAGCCTTAATAAATTCCTGATTCAAGATACATCCCATTTTAAATTTTGGTCATTCATAATCACATAATCGATACTAAACAAGCGTTATAGCTAAAGGTAAAGTCCAATGTGTCTAATAATGTTTATATAAACACACTCTGTTTAACAAGCCACAGATATAAATATGTTTCTCCTGCGCGGTCGCGGGGCGGAAATGGATAGAATTGTATCATTGGCTACAAGAATGGAGCTCCAAATTCAAATTCAATGAGCCCATTATCCATCAAATTGCATAGAGTAATTAAATCTAAAGCTATTTTTTTATTTTAGTATCAACATGGTAGTCATGGTCAATCGCATTGCCTAACTGTCTGGTCTTATTCTTCGAAAAAAAGGTTTAATAATGCTTGGTAAAATACAATACAATATCTTTGTTAGTAGTATACCAAGCAAATGATTCCTTATGGACATGGAATACACAAAAATGTTCCAATCATATCCCATTTATAGTTCACATGCCCGTACAAAAACACACACAAAAATGACATAATGCCCAACATACACAAACAAACACACATGATCTCAACACATTGTAGACCCAACCCAAAAGCTAATTTGACTTAGAACTGGAAATTTTGCAAGTATAATGTTCAGCAGAACTATCAATAATCTTCTTTTTGTATAAGAGGACCATACACTATCCACTTCCATATACTCATCCAGAGTTAGGTTAGGGCCATGGCACATGGTTCTGTATTAATCTAGATGTTTCCCCTAAATGTATTAATGGTATCTATATTGCGTTAATTTCGATTCTATAATATGCAAAACGGGGCATGTTAATATAGGTAATATGAAGACTATACATCAAACCATTCTCAATAGTGGTCCAGCTTATACCACAAAATCACACATTCCACATAATCATCCAACCAATTGTACTTAGCCTTGTGTCGCAAACAAAATATGCCCAATATTATACTAGACTTTCTAACTTGACAAATATAAACCAAAGTTTTGGTTTAACTTTCAATACTCCCCCTTAAACTAAACTTTGGCTTAAGGTAGGTTTTCAATTTGCTTTTATCTTGCTCTTCACAGCAGTGTTGGTTCATCGTCAGTCTCATAAATGAAGTGTGCTTTTTCTTCCTTATCTTTCTTCTTCCATTTGGTGCATTCACGTGCAAAATGACCTAAGTCACCACATTCATAGCATCTCATTTCTTTCTTGTTTTGTTGTCTTGTATTTTGTTGAAAACTTGTTCCACATTCTTTTTCTCTTTTACTAAAGTTTCTTCCCCGACCACTACCATGATTTTGATTACTTGATCTTGCCATTTGAAGTTTGTTTTGATAACTTTCTTCTGGTTCATCTTGACTTTTGATGCGTTCTTCAAAAGTTATTATCCTTCCCATTGCTTCTTCAAATGACATTTCATCAATCTCGAAATATTGCTCGATAGATGCTACGATCGGTAGAAACTTCTTTGGAACGGAGTTCAGTAACTTTCTGACGAGTGTTTTGTCTTTAAGGGTTGAACCAAGACTTTTAAATTAGCCTCTTATGCTTCCCAATTTTCAAAGCAAAGTCACTTATGGATTCGTTGTTTTTCATTTTCAAAGTCTCTAATTCGCTCATTAAAGTTTGTAGCCGTGCTTTCTGAACTCGTTCCTCTCCTATATATCGTACTTTAATTGATTCCCATACTTCCTTCGCGGTCTTGTACTGTGCAACTTGCATTAGAATATCTTTCGGCAATGTTGTGAGAATCATTGCTTTTGTTGTATGCAACTTTCTTTCATCTACTTTTTCTGTAGCTTCAAGTGTTTCCCACAAACCATAAGCTTTTAAGATTGTTTCCATCATAATTGCCCATGTGGTGTAGGTTGATTCATTCAGTTTCAGACATTGAAGAGTTATATTTTGCTCACGAGTTGGTGTAGACGATTCTCCTATCTTCATGCTTTGTTGCTTTCTTACTTACGTTCTTCCTTACTTGCTTTGAAACACAGAGGTTTCTCTTACTGGTTGAAACACCGAGGTTTCTCTTACTGGTCGAAACACCAAGGTTTCTCTTACGTACTTACTTTGAAACGTTAAAGTTTCACTTACTTACTTACTTACTTAATATATGAACCACAAGGGTTCGGTTTCTTACTTCTTACTTTGTGAACCATAAGGGTTCAGTTTCTTACTTCTAGTTTTGTATATTTTTTATTTTAAAAAATAACAAGACTTAATTTTACTTTCTTACTTTCTAACCCCAATCAATTGGAAATTTAGAAATAACTAATTTAAGATTTCCTTTTTGTCTTTTAAATTTATTTATATAATTCTAATTCTAATACTGAAATATATAAAGTGAAAGCGAGAAGCACTTATTCAAATCTGATTGTGTCTTCTATTGGTAAAGAGATGAAGGTGTCCCCACTTCTTTGACTTTTGCTTACAATCACTTTCAATGGAAAAGTCAAAAGACCGATCACTCCTTATCTTCTTTCTTTCTGATAATTTTAAAAAAAAACCACCACCAAGTCTCCCTGTTTCTTGCTTCCAATTGGTAACTACAAAAACAAAATCGTTGTCTGACTTGCGGCTTCAATTTTCTGGTTATTATCGACACCAAAAGAACCAAACCCGTTTCTTCCTTTTGCAATTAGGGCAAACTCTCGATCCCTTCTTTCTTCTTGCGGTTGATTCCCGGAATCGATCTCGCTCTGATGCCACTGTTGGTAACAAAACTTGCTATGATGAACAAATCACAGGTATAAATATATTTGTTTATTGATTGATACTTGCAATATTTTTGTTCATTATAATCTTACAGACTTGACCATATATATATATACATACCGAAAAGACACCATGAAACAGTATGTTGTTTCATGAAACGATGCCTATTCTAATAACCGACTCTAACTACCTATCCCTTCCTATTGGTTGTGTCTCTTGCCAAGAGTCACGCCCTTTTATTTATTTACATAATACATACTAGACTTTCTAACTTGACAAATATAAACCAAAGTTTTGGTTTAACTTTCAATAACCGCGCAGACTCGTTTGTTGAGATTAGTGTTTCTGCTAAAGGTGAACACGTGCTTGTTGTTGCAGGTGAAGTTCATTTAGAAAGATGTATCAAGGATTTAAAAGACAGGTTTGAAAAGGTAGATTTGGTAGTATCACCACCTCTTATGTCGTTTAGGGAAACCATTGAAGTGGAGATGGTAATATGATCATTCTTCGTAAGTGTAGATTTTTTGTTACTACTATCCTTTTTATATATTTTCCTATGTCATATAACTTCTTTCTAATATGTTATGTAGTGTATTAGATTGCATATTGAAAATCAAATTAAGTCTAACTTAGTTGAGAAATAAAATACAATTGGTTCCTTTCTCACGGATCTACATTTTCTATATGATTTTTTTATCTTGTCAAACCATCCGACCCGTTCTGTAATCTATTTAGCTGAAATGTTAAATACTATACAATTTATTTGGCCTATTCCAGATTTGGGCAATTCCATGTTTCCTTAAACAATGCCACCTTATGTATGTAGATTGGTGAAATATGGAATTCACCTTTATGGATTAAGCACAATTTAGATCAGTGAATTAATAAGTAAACAGGTCAAAATTGTATTTTTTAGATTGTGTTTACTTGTGATTCCATTTTTTTTGGGAATGACCTTATTCCTTTTGATACTTTACCACGAGCAGGATTCGACGTGGTTACCAGGTGTACACCCAAGTATGTGCATCCTGCCATTCAATGGGTTTGATATCATAATGTGACTTGGTGGGTGTTGCATATACAAAAGAGGAAACAAAAGCTATGGCTGCTGAAATTGAGGTGGTTGATGGTCCTAATGATAAGGTTATGTTACTTATGGTCTCAATCACCAAACAGCTACCTACAGGTCTTGCTTACTCCACTTTCAAGGCATTTTCACATTGACTAAGATATCCAACTTTAATCAGGCTTTCAAGGTCATATCTTTTTCTAGGGGTTGATATTCCAAGCATGTCTTCCAATTTTAAAAAGTTGAACACCCTTTATTTATAGACCCCTTAGTGATTAGTCATTTATTGTGTTCGCATTATGATATCTTTGTTGTACGTGTATGATCTTTATTCCCAAGTACAACTTATAGTAGCAATCTTTTCTATGTCTTGAGAAAATGCTTTTATTTTTTTTATATAGATGCGAGGTACCATTATGGTTATGAAACACTTTCACTGACCAAGTATAACGATTTATGCTGGAATTTCACATTGTTCATAATTCATTAACCTTATTAATTTTTTCACTTGGATATCATAAAAAACAATATTCACTTCTAATAAATTCTTTTTAAATTTATTTAGCCAAAAATAAATATGAAAACAATAATCACAAGTCATACCCGCCCATCGGGCGTGTTTTGCAACTAGTATATATATATATATATATATATATATATATATTGACATTTTCTTTGCAGAACCACCTTTTTTACTCTTAATAATGCATGATTTACAATATGTCAATACATAATGGCATTTTTAAATATCTACACTTTTTTTTAGAAAAGTAAATAATTGGGGCAAATTTTGTATTTTAGAATAAAGATTAAAAATTCCGTTTTAACTTTGGGATCTCATTTATTTTTGTCGTCTTCTTTTTTATCATAGCCCCAATGCCTGCATCTCTTCCATCTCATACTCCCTATTTTTCATTCTTGTTTCGATGGTTAAATGTGGCTTTTTTCTTTTACATCTAGAGTTTAATCTTAGATTCTGATTTGTTGCGTAGATAATGGTGTTCGGAGGTGCTGCAAAGTGTGTACCGTATGCGTATCGGATTTGTGCTGGGCTTGGTTAGTTTTTCCAGATAATAAAATATCCTCCGTCCCAAAATAAGTGTTTAGTTTTACTTTTAAGAGTTAAACTGGTTCAAGTTTGACTTTAAACCGTATTTATTAATGTTTGATATAATACTTGATAAAAATTATATCAAAGAAAAATACACTTAAAACACAATCCATTCATATATTTTGCATCAAATATTATATAACCACACAAAGAATTTTTTAAGGGCAATGTTGAACAGTTTGGACTCTAAAAAGGTCAATAGACATTATTTTAAGACGGAGGTAGTAGTTTAATTTTCAAATTAGTGGTTTATGGCTCGATGAAATGATTTGGGACGAGGTTGTGATGAATATGATCTTTGAATGATGAACACTAACTGCTCGATGAAATGATTGAATGGTATAATATGTTGAGTTTATTGTTGTCACGTGTTATTTTTGTCTATTTTGATTCAAAAAGAATATTATTTTTTGGAACTAATACGTTAGCGTAAGGATCAAGTCTATAGATTAATTGATGAAGATTTGTGAATACACGAACGATTCTGATTTTTTGTTGCAAACTTGACTCCTTTTGATCATTACACTTACAGTAGCAAAACAAACTCCTATTGAATTTGGTGTTCTACAATTGTCATGTTTTGCAGCTATTATGCTTTTTGTTAGAGCATGACTCTTTTCTTGATTCAAGTGTCATGCCTTATCCTTATTCAAGATACATCCATTTTAACTTTGGTATTCATGTATATGATAAAAGCGTTTGTGGTAAAAGTCTAATGTGTATATGTTAATATAAATATGTTTCATATATGTTTTCTGGTGGGGGGAAATGGATAGAATTGTATATGTATGAATGGAGTCCAAATTCAAGGTCTATCTCATAATGCATGAGTTATTAAATCTAAAGCTATTTTTTATTTTAGTATGCAAAGTTGTCAATCTTTGGTTGATTTTGGAAGGTTTATAATGTTGTATCTTTGTGTAGTTGTATACACAAAGAGTCCTTGACTTGGAATAGGTCATTTCTTATAGTCACACATGAACTGTACATGTAACAAAAGCTATTTGGAATTAGATGGAATTTTGCAAGTATATGTGAGAGTCTTTTAGACTCCTCAGATTGTGGTGCAATGGTTCTGTTTTGTGTTTCCGTCTATGTATTTGGTATCTATTGTAATTTCTATATATGCAACGCATGTTATGGTATATGAGACTGGTTTCATTCTACAAAACTATTGTCTTCTGATGCAATTCATTTTAAAGTTTTAATAGTGTTTTGACCTTTTTTGTCAGTGCTATGGTTGTTATAATTGTGGAATTGTTTGGCTATCGTAGTATATGTAATTTGATATAACTAGGTTTACAATTAATTTAACATGGCATATGTAATTTGATATAACTAATTCTTTTTTTTGTTGCTTTTATATATTTGTTTTAGTGAGGATCATTCAATCATAACGATAGGCGGCGTGAGATGAAGATGATCAATGGATGGATGTACTTGTGTTTTTAGAAGTCTTGCACATATGTTCTCGAGCAGCGTGCATATTTTTTTTTTGAAGTGTACTCGTATTTTCTAACGAATTTGATCAGATTGTGAAGCGTGCATGTATGTTCTATGAAGAGTGCATGTATGTTCTACGAAGAGTGCATACATGTTTTTGAATCTCTTGCACATTCGTACTTAACAATATACATTTGTATTTGAATTGTATTTTATTTGATAACAAATTTTGTGTATTCTACTTATATTTTGGTTTGTTATAATTTAGAAATTACATGTATATGTTTATGTTTTTGGTTATAAAATTCAAAGATTAAAAAATGTACATTAAAAATATATGTGCAATTACCATTTTAAATAAAAAAAGTTTGATGGCTAAACAATGTTATGCAAGAAATATATGTAAATTTACAATATTTACAGAAAACATATATGCACCTGTTTTGTTTTTTCAAAAACATGCATGTAAAAAAAATTAATTTAAAAAAAGTATTTTTTGTAATTTTTTTCAAAAATTATAAGGCTTAAAAAATGAATTTTTATAAAAATAAAATTAAATAGAAAGGTGAAAATGTGTTTTACTAATATGCCCTTTTGGATTAGAAAAAAAGAAATAATAATACTAAATTCTCATTGGTCCAAATTGGTTCTGTACAAAAAACTGGTTCTGCAAAGAACGGTCCCCTATATGTATATATATGTATATATATGTATAATATACATATACATATCATATACATATAGGTGTATATGTTTATTAAACGTTTAATATGTTTCACGAAATGTATTTAAATATCCGCTAGTTACCGTTAGACGTGTATAACTAACTTTATACATTTAAATACCAACAAGGGGCTTTAAAGTCGAAAACCAAAGCCTTTAGGACCCCCTAAAAGTTGCAGGCCTATAGAGAATTCTAGAAGGGATTTGTATGCAAATTTTTTGTGATAAGAAAAGGTGTTGATAATGTTATCTATATCTAGGGTTGAGGTGCTATATAAACACCCCATTCCTCTATCTCATTCCCTCGTCCAAAAACACATCACAAATATCCCACCGAGTCTGTGCTAACTTTGGTAGTTATCAAAAAATAAAACCTTTGGCAGACTTTCAAACGACTTATAATATAATCGTCTTGCAATTCCTTAATAAGAAGGGACTACTAGTCCACTAGTTAGGTTGTTTGATTTTGTACCAACTGACCTGGGTTCGATTCCCATTGTGGTCAGTTTTGGTTTTCTTTTTTATTGTTTTGTTCGATCCCTATCTCTATTTAGGGATTTGGGTCAGATTTAGAACAAGCATTAAAAAGTTGTTGTGGATCTCTCGTTTATTGATTTAGATTTAGCCAATAAACTAACGGTTAGTTTTTTTTTGGTGTGTAAATCTTTAAATATCAAACTAGATCGTGCGTACTCGTAGTAAAATCCTAACAATATGTTATGACAGCATCGTGATCCCCCTTCCCGTCTATCAAGTTTGCTTGGAGATAGATTTAGTGTAGCTTGGATGGAGGATAGGTGAGAAGTTTTATCTATTTTTTGTATTTGTCTTCTGGTTTATGGTTAGGCTCTTGAATTTTAACTTGAATAATTTTTTCACTTGTGAAACACATGACCGAAGTAGCAGATCAATAGAGGAGCAGTATAATGAGGTTTGAGAATCTAAATAAAACTTTCTACTCTTTAAATTTTAACATTTTGCGTATGGAAAACGTCAAGTCTCTGTGTTGATTTAATATGTGAGGGTTGTTTAACTCGTATAGGTGAAAAGGAGAACCTATGATTACTTTTAGGGTTCTCAGGTAATGGAATATGGCTCAAAACACTTGAAAAAAGAAAGTATGTCTTTGTATCAAGGATTCAATCCACGGCCTATGAACCTATCACATGCCATCAATATCCAAAGACCATTTGGATATTGATGGCATGTGATAGGTTCAAAGGCCGTGGATTGAATCCTTGATACAAAGACATACTTTCTTTTTTCAAGTGTTTTGAGCCATATTCCATTACCTGAGAACCCTAAAAGTAATCATAGGTTCTCCTTTTCACCTATACGAGTTAAACAACCCTCACATATTAAATCAACACATAGACTTGATGTTTGCCATACGCAAAATGTTAAAATTTAAAGAGTAGAAAGTTTTATTTAGATTCTCAAACCTCATTATACTGCTCCTCTATTGATCTGCTACTCATGTGATAGGTTCATAGGCCGTGGATTGAATCTTTCTTTTTTCAAGTGTTTCGAACCATATCCCATTAGGCCAAGATACGACAATGCGTGGGCTCAAGCAAAGCGACATCTATCTTTTCTATTTGTGGGGAAAGGTAAGTATACACTCTTTTCTCCTTTATCATATTTTTAATTTCTGTATACACTATATATATCGACAAGCTTTTGGTGATTCTTTTTTGCAGTACAAAAGGTCATCTGGACTGGAAAGAGCCAAAGTAGCCAAGGAGATTAGATAGTCCTTGGCATACATGTTGTATCTTGATACTGCTATTGACATGATCGGGTTGCTTGTGTTTGGACCTCAACAGGGCCACACCATTATCCATTCAGTTAGAGCTCCTGGGCTACCACTAGTAGATGACGGGGAATGTCTTAGATCAACTGTATGGGCAGTCTTACTTAAAATGCGTAAATATATTTTAAATTTGTATAGTACAATTGTACTTTCTCGCTAATGTGCAGTTGGTTTTATTGAAGGTTGACTCATTTGAGTGACACTGCAGTCTCTTAACAGATTACGGCATGGGGCATCTCTCAGCCTTTGCAAACGTTTGCAACAAGCTCGTCCCAAAGCTTTCCATTGAAAAATCGTTTATGGTTACGTGTGTGAGGAAGATAACCATACCACATGGTACTGATGGAGTGACTTATTGTTTTTGGTTATATGATTAATCTCACGTCTTGTTTCACCATATCTGAATTGGGAGATTAATTGCTAGCAGATACACTCGATTTCACTACCCAAATTTATAAACATTTGTCTTGTTTCACTACATTTTTTTGTTCTCTTCTTTCAAGAAACTGATTAGGTTTCTGTTTTTCTACAGGTATGAGGAATTGAAGTAATGTGGAGACGGGGTCTGATGCTTTCTTTTAATTTCTATGTGTTTGCTCGGCAGATTAGTATTTGGTAATGACTCTTTGCTCAAAATTTTCAATATGCGATTCATGGTTACTTTGTTTTCTGAGTTAATTGACTACAGACTTGTATCATTTGGGTAGTGGTCCAAAATGATTATTTCAATGTAATCCGTAGTTAAATATGCATGACTTGTGAAGGTCTTCTGTAGTGATAATAACACAACGGCAAGGTTATAGCCAATCGATATAATTATGGCTTATATATGGTTATTATTAGTACATTTCATATTCTTATCAACCATGCCGGCTTCGGTGATTAAAGTTAAAGGTGAAGACATTTTCCCTTCTATTCAATGCTTGTCCAGGTTGAGATTGTTGGATTTCCAGGCCTTGGTCTATTGTTGATAGTTGTCCTCTTACGATGTAGCTTTGGTTTTATTTGGTCTTGGTTGGGCCTTTTATTTTCTTGCCCTCTGTTTTGTTTTGTTTTGTGCGTCGCTTGAAAATTAAACAAAACCAAAAAGATACAAAACCAAAAAGATGGAACAACACTTAAAGAATGTCTAGAACATAAATTCATAATCACACCAAAACAGTAATTGTCATCTTCTTCCAAATGTTAATCAACAATTTACAGTATTCCAGATCCAAGCTGATTTCCAAGAAAATCAGACACGTACATGAAAGCCTCTTCAATTTGTATGTCATGACATTCAATTCCTCATACCTGCAAAAGAAAAAATAACCATTAATTTCTTAAAAAGCCATAAATAAATATCAGGAAAACAACACAATATAGAATACGTAATAGAGCCAAAATTTACTAGTCACTAGTGTACCATAAGGTATATTTATCATTGTGCTACACGTAAGCTTAAACGCTTCCTCCACGTCCACCAACTTAATGCAAATGTTAGCAAAAGCTATCAAGTGTCCCATGGCGTGTTCAGTGATCAAACCACAATGCTTCTCAAATAAGTCAACCTTTAATGAAAACCAGTCAAAAAATTAGGGAAATAATATGTTTAAAGTATACATACATAAATACATATGTTTGTATTAGGAAAGACGTACGGTACATCTAAGAAATTCCCGGCCATCAACTACAGGTAGCCCGGGACCTCTTAATGAACGGATGATTCTATTACCATGTTGAGGTCCAAAAAGAAGCAACCTAATCATGTCAATGCTTTCCAACTCCGCCATATATGTGTAGGCCTCTCTTATCTCCTTAACAATTTCGGTTCTTTCAGATCTTGAAGACCTCTTGTACTGCCCCACCGAAAAAGAAAACAAAAATAAAAATAAATCATTAGTAACATCACAACGTTTGTTAGTGTGTAAACAACATATCATCCTAATGGCTGGGTTTTTAAAACACACGTATGCCTACTAATATCCAAGCAACAATCAAAGAATATTTACTTGTTCCCACAGGTAAAATTTATAAACATCACTTTGTTTTACACCATGCATATCAAATTGAATCTTGTGAGCAATGTCTTCTAGTGCTTCCCATCTAGTTCCGTTAACCATATGTTTATTCAACATGGTCTGTTTACGATCAATATGTGACTGGCCATGTACAACCACTACCGTGGCGAGGAGTATAAGACGCAAGCATGTAAAACGAAAGATCCTCATCATATCGAAGGTAAATAAATAGTGTACCCTGTTATGAATATTTAACAACTTAATAACAAGATTACATCATCCTTCGATTTTGTTTGTTCACCCTAGCAAGTGGTATTAGTTATTATGTTTATAACCCTTGTTGGTATTATTATGCTTATCTAATTAAACTTATCCACTTCTAGGACGGTTTTGGCATGCCATTATAAAAAGCCTACGTCTTTTATTGTATAACTAGATATTATAATGTCTATGCACGAGGTTTAAACATAAATTAAATTTCAATAGAATTTTCTTTTTGAATAAATATGAATGATTATATAATCACAAAAAGATTAGTCTCAATATATAATCCATGGTTCCATCAATATTAACATCAAAGCAGACTTGGTTAACCGACATCTTTCCTTCCTAATATACCATACTAGGTAAAAGACCTGTGTAATTCAGGGTATCTTAAAATAGATAATGGTTTATCATGTATTTTGCGTTTGAGAATGAAACACCTTAGTATGCTAATTCAAAATACACTCCAATTCAGCAGCCCAACACATACACACTCTCAACCAACTTCAATAAAAACAAACCACTACCACCGAGAGCCACCGTTGCCGGAAACCACTCGACTGAGACCACCACCACTGTACCCTCCATCACCAGAAGGTTCTTTCAAGATTTCTTGCTAGATTCATAACTTTTCTACAGATCGATACGTTTTCTTTGTTGGTTTGTTTTTGTTAGATCCATATGTGTTTTGTTTTTTTGTTAGATCCATATGTTTTTTGGATTTTTTTGTTAGGCTATGCACTATGGGTCGGTCGACCTAAGTCCCAATCGGTCATCGTTGTAGCGAGTTAATCGGTCGGTGCTGGTCGTCGACGATTTCGATCGTTGGAACGACCGGTGTCGTGTGGAGTTTTATCCATGATATGTTTTCGTGTGGATTGGAGTTGACTTGTGTCGAATTTTTTTTTTGAGTTGAGATGAAATAGTTTACTGTGGGTTTTGGAGAAAAAGAAAAAAAGAGGCTGATGAATATGTGAAAGTGAGATATAAGTAACTAGTTTCAAGAAGATTTTGTTCAAATAAACATTTACATTTTGATAGTTGTTGGATATTATTTTTGGTTGTTCCAAGTATTGCATGTCATATAGATAACTTGGTCTGATTTTTGTTTTATGTTATCATTTACAACACATAGTTGTTTCAGTGTTGTTTTTAGAATTAAGCGGTAGTTGATAGAATGTTGACAAAATAAATGTAATTAACAAGAGAGTTTATAAGATAATATTGTGAAACACTGATGTAACAAACAAAAAAACTAACATAACATAGTATAAGTTTTCATGAGATAATAATATACTAATAGAAAAACTAATGAATAGTATTTAGAAAAATATAGTCATTACAAAAAGGCTAATGAAAAATTATTAAACTCAAAGTTGATGAAGGACTTCTTTAAAGACAACATTGGTTGTGTAATTACAATAATTGTCATCTTTATCGCAACACAACACCTTTAGACCTTTCTTGCCCTTTAGACATTGATTGTATAATTGCAATAATTGCCAACTTACCATTGTTTTCGTGCACAATTATGTCTCTTTCGAACTATAAGTGCAACAACTTCATCTGCACTGAATCAAACTCTTTAGTTATTTACGTCCACTTTTATAATATAGATAATTATTAGTGGACGTAAATAAATATTGAAAAGCGCAAAACATCCTAAACACAAAACTGCCACAAAACTTACTTGTCGATTTTATACAAAAGATAATGAATATGTTGTATATACAAAACAATGTTGCCTATTCAGGGGGTATTTGTTTCGACTTATGAAACATAAGCCCGTTTGAGCTTATATTTCATAAGCCTCAATTTTTTGGCTTATTTTGAAGCTTATGGGTTTATATAAGTTTATTATATCATAATAAACTTATATAAGCCTCCAAGTCTCAAAATAAGTCAAAAAGTTAAGGCTTATGAAATATAAGCCAAAATCAAATTTGTTTTTCTGGCTTATTTTGAGACTTGTGGGCTTATATACATAATAAAGTTATATAAGCCCACAAGTCTCAAAATAAGCCTAAAAATTAGGGTTTATGAAATATATGCCCAAATCGGCTTATGTTTCACAAGCCGAAACAAATAGCCCTTGAATCCGGATGGGTAGGCTAACTTCATAGTATTACTTAACGAATTATGACCCAATGTAAATAAATCATGAATAACACATAAAGCCTCCGATTAAAATCAAGTTTTTAGATAACTAAGATATGCTACTTCCAATACATGATATAAAACGCAACAAAGATTTGTCGTAGGAGCCAATGGCGCATAAATGTGTTAAAAATCAAGCACAAGCACAAATACAATTGAAAATGGTATGCAACAAACCACTTTCCTAACAAACAAAACCACTTAATTTTTCGTCTCCGTCTCTAAGTTAACTCAGTATTAACAAAAACCTCACTCCACTGTTAACATATCAATGGCATAACCAACACATTGTATCAACCATTTATTCCAAAATATAAACATATAAAGCAATAAATACCCTCGCAAAAGTAACTTCAGCTACTGAATCACACATCGGCAAACAAAAAACTTCAGAACCAAGAATCAAAAGTAACTTTCTAAGCACTTAAGACCTTAAAGTACCACGTTATCACTTGATATCATCAAAAGTTTGTGCATTAGTATTGTCGCAAATTAATAAATACAGAGTAACTAATAATGTTTCTAGCGATTCAATCACATTATTCTATTATGTTTCACATGGACCGCTCTACATGAACAATAAAGATATCAAAGTAAATTAATGATTCAAAAAGATCTTCAATCCAACATTACAGTAACTAAAGGGGGGGGTCTGATTCCTTTCTTTTAATTTCTATGTGTTTTGCTCGCAGATGTAGTATTTGGTAATGACTCTTTTTTTGCTCAAAATTTTCAATATGCGATTCATGGTTTACTTTAGTTTCTGAGTTTAATTGACTAACAGACTTGTATCATCTTTGGGTAGTGGTCCAAAAGAATTATTTCAATGTAATTCCGTATTAAATATGCAGACTTGTTAAGTTCTGTAGTGAAAATAACACAACGCAAGGTTATAGACTATCGATATAATTATGTGCTTATTATGTTTATATTAGTACATTTTCATATTCTTATCAACCATGCCGATTCCCGGTGATTAAAGTTAAAGTGAAGACATTTTCCCTTCAATCAATGCTTGTCCAGGTTTGGGGTGAATGCTCAGTGCGTGTCTTTACCCCCCCCTTGTGTGAGATTGTTGGATTTCCAGGCCTTGGTCTATTGTTGATAGTTGTCCTCTTACGATGTAGCTTTGGTTTTATTTGGTCTTGGTTGGGCCCTTTATTTTTCTTGGCCCTCTGTTTTTGTTATTTGTTTTGTGCGGGCCGCTTGAAAAATTAAAACAAAACCAAAAAGATGGAACAACACTTAAAGAATGTCTAGAACATAAATTCATAATCACACCAAAACAGTAATTGTCATTCTTCTTCCAAATGTTAATCAAACAATTTAAGTAATTCCATAAATCCGAAGCTGCTTTTCCACGAAAACAGACACGTACATGAAAGCCCCTCTTCAATTTGTATGATGACATTCCTATTCCTCATACCTCAAAAAGAAAAAATAACCCTTAATTTTCTTAAAAACCATAAATAATATCAAAAGGAAAAAAAACACAATATCGAATACGTAATAGACCACAAAATTTTACTAGTCACTAGTGACCTAAGGAATATTTATCATTGTCTACACGTAAGCCTAAACGCTTCCCTCCCACGTCCACCAACTAAAGCAAAAAGTTTACAAAACTTATCAAGTGTCCCATGGCCGTGTTTCATGATCAAACCACAATCTCTCAAATAAGTCAACCTTTAAAATGAAACCAAGTCAAAAAATTAGGGTAATAATATGTTTTTAAAGTATACCAAACATATATCAATTTGTTTTGAAATTAGGAAAGACGTACGTAAACCAAATCTAATTAAATTTCCGCCATCAACTACATGTAGCCCGGACACCTCTTAATGAACGTATGATTCTATTACCATGTTGAGGTCAAAAAGAAGCAACTTAAATCATGTCAATGCTATTCCAACTCCGCCATATAAGTGTAGGCTCTCTTATCTCCTTAACATTTCGGCTTTCCTTTTCAGATCTTGAAGACACCTTGTACTGCCCACCAAAAAGAAACCAAAAATAAAAATAAATTCATTATTAACATCACACTGTTTGTTTAGTGTGTAAACCAACATATCAACCTAATGGCTGGGTTTTTTAAAACACAACTTATGCCCAGCTAAATCCAAGCTCAATCAAATAGTATTTACTTTTCCCACAGTAAATGTTATAAACAGCACTTTTGGATTTATACACCATGCATATCAAATATGAATTCTTGTTGATCAAAGTCTTCCAAGGCTTCCCCATCTAGTTTTTCCGTTAACCAATATGTTTTATATCAACATGGTCGTTTACGACATTCCTTTCGAGTTATGAAATATTTTAACACTTAATAACAAGATTACATCATCCTTCGATTTTGTTTGTTCACCCTAGCAAAGCAAGTGGTATTAGTTATTATGTTTATAACCCTTGTTGGTATTATTATGCTTATCTAATTAAACTTATCCACTTTTATTGTATAACTAAATATTATAATGTCTATGCACGAGGTTTAAACATAAATTAAATTTCAATAGAATTTTCTTTTTGAATAAATATGAATGATTATATAATCACAAAAAGATTAGTCTCAATATATAATCCATGGTTCCATCAATATTAACATCAAAGCAGACTTGGTTAACCGGCATCTTTCCTTCCTAATATACCATACTAGGTAAAAGACTTGTGAAATTCAGGGGTATCTTAAAGAGGCAAAATATAGATAATGGTTTATCATGTATTTTGCGTTTGAGAATGAAACACCTTAGTATGCTAATTCAAAATACACTCCTTCAATTTAGCAGCCCAACACATACACACTCTCAACCAACTTCTATAAAAACAAACCACTACCACCGAGAGCCACCGTTGCTGGAAACCACTCGACTGAGACCACCACCACCGTACCCTCCATCACCGGAAGGTTCTTTAAAGATTTCTTGCTAGATTCATAACTTTTCTACAGATCGATACGTTTTCTTTGTTGGTTTGTTTTTGTTAGATCCATATGTGTTTTGTTTTTTTGTTAGATCCATATGTTTTTTGGATTTTTTTGTTAGGCTATGCACTATGGGTCGGTCGTTGGGGTCGGTCGACTTAAGTCCCAATCGGTCATCGTTGTAGCGAGTTAATCGGTCGGTGCTGGTTGTCGATGATTTCGATTGTTGGAACGACCGATGTCGTGTGGAGTTTTATCCATGATATGTTTTCGTGTGGATTGGAGTTGACTTATGTCGATTTTTTTTGAGTTGAGATGAAATAGTTGACTGTGGGTTTTGGAGAAAAAGGAAAAAAGAGGCAGATGAATATGTGAAAGTGAGATATAAGTAACTAGTTTCAAGGCCCCCCGTTGGGCGGGACTTTAAAGATTTTTTGAGATTAAATAAACATTTCATTTTGAATAGTTTTTGGATATTGTTTTTTGGTTTGTTCCAAGTATTGCATGTCATATAATAACTTGGTCGATTTTTGTTTCTTATATTATCATTACAACACATAGTTTGTTTCAGTGTTGTTTTTAGAATTACGCGATAGTTTTAGTAAGAAATGTAGCCAAAAATAAAAATGGAATTAACAAGAGAGTTTTATAAGATAATATGAGAAACACAGATGTAACAACAAAAAACTAACATAACATAGTATACATTTTTCATGAGATAATAATAAACCTAATAAAAAACAAATGAAATAGTATTTAAGAAAAATATAGTCATAACAAAAAAGGCTAATGAAAAGTTATTAAACTCCAAAGTTACTGAAGGACTTCTTTAAAGACAAATTGGTTTGTGTAATTACAATAAATGTCATCATTTACGCAACACACCACCTTAGACCTTTCTGCCCTTAAGACATTGAAATGTATATTGCTATAATTGCTAACGTATCATCGTTTTTTCGAGCACAATTAAATCCCCTCTTTCGAACTATAAAGTGCAACAACTACATCTGCACTGAATCAAACTCCTTTAGTTAATTCACGTCCACTTTTTATAATTCCATTTATGAATCATTAACCCCCGATGGGCGTACGCTTCATAATAATAAAGATAATTAATAGTGGACGTAAATAAATATTAAAAGCTCAAAACATCCTACAACACAAAACTTGCACCAAACATACTATGTCGTATTTTATACAAATAGATCAAGAATATGTTGTATATACAAAAACATTGTTGCCCTATTCAGGGGGTATTTCTTTCGACTTATGAAACATAAGCCCGTTTGAGCTTATATTTCATAAACCTCAATTTTTTGGCTTATTTTGAAGCTTATGGGTTTATATAAGTTTATTATATCATAATAAACTTATATAAGCCTCCAAGTCTCAAAATAAGACAAAAAGTTAAGGTTTATGAAATATAAGCCAAAATCAAATTTGATTTTTCTGGCTTATTTTGAGACTTGTGGGCTTATATAACTTTTATTTTATGAAATATGATAACCCTTATATAAGCCCATAAGTCTCATAATAAGCCGAAAAATTAGGGTTTATGAAATATAAGCCCAAATCGGCTTATGTTTCACAAGCCGAAACAAACAGCCTTTGAATCCGGATGGGCAGGCTAACTTCATAGTATTTACTAGAATTATGGACCCAATGTTAAAGAAATCATGAATAACACATAAAGCCAACCAATTAAAATCAAGTTTTTTTCCCAATACAGATTATAAATACGCAACAAGATTAGTCGGAAGGAGCCAATGGCGCATAAATGTGTTAAAAATCAAGCACAAGCACAAATACAATTGAAAATGGTATGCAACAAACCACTTTCCTAACAAACAAAACCACTTAATTTGAGATTGCACGGCTGACATCGTTTCATTATGCGGCTATCTAAAATTTAACACAATCAAGATCGAAAGTTGGGCGCGTTTGGTTGAGAGAAATCCAAAGAATAGAAATGGAGTAGAGAATGTGAATGTAAAGAATTGGAAATGGTAGAGAATTACTAATCAACTCCACTGTTTGGTAAAATTGAGAATTTGACCAAGGAAATACAAGAAAAAATAATTGTCTTTGTTCCATATGAAACAAATAACTTTGTTCTGCTTTACAACCAAATCCTTAACGGTACAAGGAGCCATCAAGATCCATAAAAAAGATATATTGGCCATATTATCAAGATAAACATTGAAAATGAAAAAGATGATGAAATAAAGTTGCTACATGTGTTATCCTTTCTCAAAGCAATTGTTGCTCTATTATAAAATAACTTTCAATACACAACTGAATCCAAGTCATTTGGATACAAGAACTATAAATTAAGTTCATGAGCAGATCAGTACCTATTTACTTGAGATCTGTTGTTGAGTTTTAAGTAGGCAAATGATTAAATAAATATTGAAGATCGGAAAGATTTAAACATTGATATATCAGAAAATTAAAAGGGAAATTTTGCTTGAAAAAGATGATATTGGGGGCTAGGGTTTCTCACCATTGTTGAGGATTGGGTTAATTGTGACTTGCACGTGTTTACTTACATTTATACCTCCTTTTTTAAGTGGCTATTTATTTTATAAAAAAAAAAAGAAACACGGAGAATTAAAAGAGCCACTCATTTCCGTACACAAAGGGTGGAAATTTTTTATCTACTAAATAAAAACGAAAAGTGAGAACTTTTGTATTTTAAAAAAAAATGTTTCCTCATTAGGTATGATGCTTCCAAATATTATTATTAATTCTAAGTATTTTTTTATTAAAAAGACTAAATATTTCTTTATTTGACATTTAATCTTAAATTTTCGTTTTTATTTTATATGTTTCAAAAGATATATAAAATACACATGTAAAAGTATATGTGTTACAAATATAAAGAATATAACTTTTAAAAAGCGGAAGTAGTCCACAAAACAACTAGGGGTTAAAACTAAACTTTTGCAATAACAAAACCATCAAAAAATTCATTGTCGAACCTCATCCCACCCAGTTTTGTTCTTTCAAACCAAAGCGACCCTTTAAAACAACTTGCAAATCCCTGAACCCCGACGTCACCAAAACAGTTAAAAACGAAAATTAGGGTTTGTTACATTAACTTACCCCCAATTCAATACTCACACAATCATTCAACCAACAATTAATCAAATAAACCCTAATTTTCTCTATATTCGATTCTTCAAATTGATTCAACGTATTATCTTTATTCCGTTTGATGCTTATATGATTATGATTCTTTAGTTAGAACCTACCAATATTAATCCAATTAAATATTGCCTTTTTTCAGTTGATTGAACGAAGGTATGAATCTATCAATTCAACTAATCGGTTATTTAATAGTAATTGTCAAATATTTTTCTTTGTTTGGTGTGGTTTCTGATAAATTAGTACAAGGTTATGGCAAACAACAAACTACTCAACCATCATTTTAGCCCTCAAATTAAGTATCTAATAACAAGAATATGTTATAGATCAAGTTATTCTTCTAACTTCTCTTTTATGAAACGTGTATATTTTATTAGCTGAGATGTTAATTTGCTTTTCAGAGGCTAGGCTGTCGCTCTTGAAAACATTATAAACCAATCTGAGCTTGAGATAATTTAACTGCAACATATTGCAGATAAACGTAGGTATAAATTTTTTCTCATGTATGTTTATTGAGGATAACAGTTGTTATTCCGTTTGCTGAGCTTTGTTCTAATGTTAAATCGTCCATGTGTAATAGCATCAGATTAGCTAAATAAATGTGGTGTGTTTTTTTAATGATATATGATATTTTTTACTAAGGGCATAGACACGCTTAAGAATAATGCAGAAGCTCAACAAAGGAGCGAATGCCGAAAAGAGAATAAGTAGAGGTGCTAAAAGACAAGGAAAGAGTGGCCATTGATATGTAAGTTTTCATCTGCACGTTGATGCCAAGGGGCTTTGTCTCTGTGTTTTCTTCTCTTTCTCAAATCCATGTATATAGATTATTCTCAAATGAGTTATAATTCTTTACCCTTTGTAACAACTTTCGATGGAAACCTTTTCATCCTGATCTATAGGCTGTTGAGAGAGATTTCTATTATATTTTTTAAGGTATTTGATATGATGATAAAGGCAAATCAAGGTGTCTTACTAAGTTGAAACAGAAAAATTTCATCAGGTAAGTTGCTTAGTTTAGCAGGTTATTTACTTGGGTTATGTAGATTGGGGTAGTTGTAGTTGAGGTGTTTATTTGGTCCGAGTCACGTTTGCATTTAGAAGATAAATATCACCCTCGAAATCTGAATTATAAATCTTGTGGATGATGGAAGAATTCTAATGATTGGTGGTACAAACATACTGATTATCCACGACACATCTAAATATACATATAGAGTTCTAAGTGGTCGACTAAGTCATACAGATTTCAATATGCTAAATGGCACTGAGTACAAGAAGAGTCTGCTTTCACCTTAAATTATATATATAATACTGTGTTTAATATCTTTTGGAAGTCATATAAAAATAGTTGCTACCTCTTGACTTTTTATTCTTTGCATTTGGATTTTTTAGGATTTCATGATATTTTATGAATTACTATCTGAAAACTCATTTATAATCTTTTTCATTCTGGAATTAAAACCAATGACGGGTATATGCCCACATGCATTTTCCTTTTCCCTCTTTTCCCAAGATGTTTGTTAATATAGTAGCATTGTCCACACATATTTTGTCCAATATTGTAATTTTCACCATCCCCCTTCTGATCTTCCCTTTCCCCATTCCGTTTCACTCTTTCACCAGTATATATGTTTAACTCTTTTATCATCTCTATTCCTATGTAGTTTAAAGAAACAGGTTGGTGCATTGATTTTTCATACTGTGCTGAAAAATAAAGAGTGGCAAAAACTGTCAGGTGGAGTAACGAGTCAAAGTGTGTAAGTTTCTTAAAACATGTCCAAAATGGGTCTGGTCGGGGCTAACCCATAAACACTTTTTTTTCAAATTCCTTTTTTCAGCTATACAATTAGTTACGTGTTAAAAACAATATAATTACAATGGTTATCAAAATTCCAAAAAAACTATCTTAAATACACTCTAGGTGTCGTTTATTCGATTCAACGCCTAGCCAAGTTTTTAATTCTCAGCTCATTGTCTCATTAGAAACAAAGTGATCCTAACAGACCTCTTAACTCATACACGGGTTAGAGTTGCCAGCTCAAAGTCTATACATATTCTTATGTGAGAGTTGTGTAATTTTGAATGACTCGATTTGGTTTGTTACTAAATGTGGTCAAAGTAAACAAAGTAGCTAAAAGTGGAAAGTTTCAATTCGGTTATCATTCTCATAAATATTGTTTTTTTAATCATAATTATCACAATCATTGTCTATATACTCCGTAAATAAGTTAAAAAAATTGACATAAGTTATGAAGTTCAACCCAACATTATGCTATAGAATATAACTATTGGATCATATATGACATTTTTTTACAAAGATTGAATATCCAATACTCTAAAATTTGTTCAAGTGGTTGTATTCATTTACTCTTAAACTCATCGTGTGAACTTCTCTTTGACAGGATGATGTTGGTTCGGTGAAGCTTTGGTTAATCACTTGAGATGTTGCAATTTAAGACTTGGACATGGACAGGTTACTACTCATATGATCTATTTTCTGTTTGCATCTATTATCAAGTAAAGCACAACAACTGGCATTTCACATATAGTGTATATGGCTATGTACTAAATTTTTATCATAAAATATTGTTAAATGGCTAACTTTTAGAATTAACACTTTTAAGGGCTGTCTGGAATTGCTTATAGGGGCTTTGTGAATCCAAGAAGCCTACTCTAAAACTTGGTTTAGTTTCTTGATCTTGAAGTTGGACATGATCTAGAAAAGACTCAAATACATTGTGTTAAAGATTTAGTGGCTAATGTAAGGTAATAACAGGTCAAACAATCCAAATTATATAACTAAGGTAAATAGGAAATAAGTCAAACGGGTCGAAAATGGATGGGCTAACCCGAACTAACCCATTATAGCCTTGGCCAAATACTACCCGTTTTGACTTTGTGAGTGTAAAATGATGCGTGTCTTATATTGTTTCATTGCTATTTCTTTTTTTGGAATACTATGTTTCCTTAATGATATCCGCATCTCACAGATCTATATGGAAGCATATTACGCAGTCAACAATCTACTTTTTTATTCGGTCCATTGGCCAACTTCATGGTGGGGGCTGCAGCCGGATGCACTATATTAGTTATCATCTACCCACTAGACATCGCACATACTCGGCTAGCCGCTGATGACGGAAGAAAAGAATCCCTTCAATTTAAAGGCATTTGTCACTTCCTTACTATAGTCTGGACAAAGATTATACCGAAGATAAAATTGGAACAACAAGCACTAGGCAAAATAGTACACCTTGATGACATATTTAGTAGGTAGCAACAACCTGAAGAAGATTTTGTGATCGAATAAGCAAGCACATATTAAGAGATGAAATATGTTGGATATCATATTGAATATGGTGACATATCATCATTGGAGTTTAGTTGCTTTTATTTTGTTTTTTTATGTTCGAGTTCTACCATATCAATTTGGTCATTTGAAAGTGAAAGATAGAATAAAGTTTCTTCTTTGATCTGTGTTTATATACGATAGGCAGTAAGCAATAACAAAATCCAAAAAGGTTAGTAACAATAGAACAAATGTTTGTCTGTTGGTTTGGTCTTTGTTTTTATCATTTTCTTTCTTTGCAAATGACATTGTTTATTATAAGTTTAATCTATAATAAGATTGGGACAACACTGTTGACAACAATTTATATTTAGCATATTTAGGGATGACAAACAAACAGAAAATTAAAGTTGAAAACTGCACTTAACATTAGGAAGAACATTCAAATACTGACAAACGTATCAACTTAAAAGTATAGTTTGTGTTCGTTTATGTCAACACTATTTAACAAACTACCCAAATGCACATGGTGACATATTTTCTCTACTAAGTGGATATGCAAGTCTGTTTTAAAAAAAATTTGCATCGTGACTTCTTGATCATACGAGAGTGCGTCATTAGAATAAAAAATTAGAAAGAATGTCATTATGCTATGTTTTAGGGGTGTTGATCGGTTCGGTTATTCGGGTTATTCGGTTAGTTCAGTTATTTTTTTTGGGGTCAACCTGAAAACCGAACCGAATCGAACTAGAATTCAACCGAACCGAGCCGAATAGAATGAACCGAAAACCGAATAATTTGGTTTGATTTTTGGGTTGACCCGAATAGCCCGAATTACACTATTTATTTAAAAAAAGAAAAAAAATACATAGATATTTAGCAAAAAGGATTATTTCAAAAATAAAAAATGTTTTTTATATTAGGATAAAATTTTATTGATCTTTTTATATGTATAAATATATAAAAAATATATATATTTATATAAATTCGGTTTTCGGTTCGGTCCTCGGTTCAGACTGCCAAACCCATATCCATCCCGAGAACCGAATTCGTAGTTCGGTTTGGTTCAGTTTTGACAAATTCGGTTAGGTTATTAGTTTGGTTCAGTTATTTTCGGCTCGGTTCGGTTTCGGTTTTCGGTTTATTCGGGTTTTTCGGTTTTTATGCTCACCCCTACTATGTTTATATTATCTTGGTCAAAATAAGCCAATTTCCTTTTTAATCTTTTATATAATAAAAGAACTACATCATTTCGGAGTTTTCTATTAGATTAAATCTTATGTGAAAATAAATTGGACCAATCAGAATGCTTGATTTTGCCACGTAGACAAAATCGTGAGATCTGATTGTTCAATAAAAAGTCAAAATTGAATCAATTTGGTCAAAATTGAAAAAAATTGGTAGAGAAATTTGATGGGAAAAAAAACACATAAAAATATATGTGTCAAATTTAGGAAACAAAAACTTGAAAAAAGGGGAGATAATTAATAAAACTTTAGTAAATCCAATAAATCCAATGTATCGTATTTTAAACGACTCTTTTAGAGGTCGTTCTCATATCTTGTGCTATTGATCTGTAATGTAACGCTCCCAGATACTCATATTCCGCTGCGACCCAATTTGGGGGTGTTACATCTAATGTACAACGATAACATATCGACTCATCCGTTGAACATCTAACGTACAACGATAACATATCGACTCATCCGTTAAACATCTAATGTACAACGATAGCATATCGACTCATCCGTTGAACATCTAATGTACAACGATAGCATCTCGACTCATCCGTTGAACATCTAATGTACAAAGATAGCATATCGACTCATCCGTTGAACATCTAATGTACAACGACAGCATCTTGACTCATCCGTTGAACATCTAATGTACAACAATAGCATCTCGACTCCTCCGTTGAACATCTAATGTACAACGATAGCATCTCGACTCCTCCGTTGAACATCAATGTACAATGATAACATATCGACTTATCCGTTGAACATCTAATGTATAACGATAACATATCGACTCATTCGTTGAACATCTAATGTACAACGATAACATATCGACTCATCCGTTAAACATTTAATGTACAACAATTGCATATCGACTCATCCGTTGAACATCTAATGTACAACGATAACATATCGACTCATCCGTTAAACATTTAATGTACAACAATTGCATATCGACTCATCCGTTGAACATCTAATGTACAACGATAGCTTCTCGACTCATCCGTTAAACATCTAATGTACAAAGATAACATATCGACTCATCCGTTAAACATCTAATGTAGAACGATAACATCTCGACTCCTCCGTTGAACATCTAATGTATAATGATAACATATCGACTCATCCGTTGAACGTCGAATGTACAACGATAACATATCGACTCATCCGTTCTACATCTAATGTACAACGATAGCATATCGACTCATCCGTTGAACATCTAATGTACAATGATGACATCTCGACTCATCCGTTGAACGCCTAATGTAGAAAGATAGCATATCGACTCATCCGTTGTACATCGAATGTACAACGATAGCATCTCGACTCCTGCATTGAACATCTAATGTACAATGATAACATATCTAGTCATCCGTTGAACATCTAATGTACAACGATAACATATCGACTCATCCGTTAAACATCTAATGTACATCGATAGCATATCGACTCATCCGTTGAACATCTAATGTACAAAGACAACATATCGACTCATTCGTTGTACATCTAATTTACAACGATAGCATCTCGACTCTTCCGTTGAACATCTTATGTACAACGATAACATATCGACTCATCCGTTAAACATCTAATGTACAACGATAACATATCGACTCATCCGTTAAACAGCTAATGTACAACAATAGCATATCGACGCATCCGTTAAACATCTAATGTACAACGATAGCATCTCGACTCAACCGTTGAACATCTAATGTCCAACGATAGCATATCGACTCATCCGTTGCACAGCTAATGTACAACGATAGCATCTCGACTCCTCCGTTAAACATCTAATGTACAGTGATAACATATCGACTCATCCATTAAACATATAATGTACAACGATAGAATCTCTACTCATCCGTTGGACATCTAATGTACAACTATAGCATCTCGACTCATCCGAACCGAGACACCAAATCTTTTGGATCGGACCGGACCGACCGGACCGGAACGAACCGAGAAACCGAAATGTTTTTTTAATTAGTATTTATATAATTATCATTTATAAAGTATCTAATTATATAAATAATAATTATATATAATTATATAAATAATAATTATAAATAAAAGTATATATTTTATAAAAATTAATTATATAATTATTTTTTATAAAATATATAATTTTTATAAATTATAATTATATAAATAATAATTATATAAAAAAGAAAAAAATTTATTTAGTTAAAAAACTATCCCCCCATCCATCCTCCCCCCCCGGCACCCCCCCCCCTCCCCTCCCCAACTATCCTCATCCTCCCCCCCTATCCCCCATCCCCCATATCCCCATATCCCCAATCAATCCCCATCCCCCCCTCCCCCAAACCCCAACCCCCCCCACATCCAACTAACCCTCCCCCTGCGACGGAGATAGTTATAAATAAAAACACGTCCCGAAACAACCACCAAAATTTTCATTGTCTCACCTTGTCCCCCCGCCATTTTAGCAAACGACAAAATATAATATGTAATTTTTTTTTTCTTTTTTCTTTTTTTATTTCCCGTTTTTTTTCCAGGCGAACATGACGCCGATAATGGTCGCAAAGCAAGGTATAATAAAAGTCACCAAAGTAGATCCCCGGGTCAAACACTTAAAAAAAAAACGTAAACAAACAAACAAACCAACCAACCACAAAAAAACCTCCAGAGCGAAGCTGGGGGGGGACGATCGATTTGTTGCGCAACAACAAAGACAACAGACCACCACATGTCACCAAACACCAAACCCACCCCACATCACCAAAACTCACCATCACAGAAAACCACTTTTTTTGTAATTTAATAACAAACAGTTAAAAACCCCTAAGTTAAGTTTACTAGTACGCAAGCGAATGGAGATCTAGTTTTTACATTTAGAGATTAAAATTAAAAAAGCTCCCAAATATTAACGCACATACTAAAAATGTAGGGAAGTAAACTAAACCAAAAAAAAAGCTATAGATAGGTAAGATAATAAGAAGTAATTTTAGTAGATTAAATTTTTAGTTAAGGAGAGGAGTGTAAAGGGTTCTTTAGATAAGTAATGGGTATTAATAATTTGTTATAAATATAAGTTAGCCTGAAAACGAGTTAGCGGTTAAAAAATTAACCATTAAACCGCCTCTACGTTGCTCACACAAATACGTCAACCAAGTATGCCAAGTTGTTCTAACTAAAGCCATTGACTCTTCACCATGAAACAAAACAACCATGTGTTTGAATCGATTAACACCAAAAAACGCACTCTCTGAGTCTTGAACTAAAAAAAAAACAAGTAAAAAAAAAAAACCCAAATTATAAGGGTTAGAGCAAAAAGCATCCCCGAAATCCCCTTAACCCAATTAAACCAAATTCAGTTAGTAAGGGTTTTTAAATTTAAAAAAAAAAAAAAACCAAAGAAAGAAAAAACCGAAGAACCCTTATTAATGGTTTATATGTGACCCGAGCTGGGAGTAAATCAACCAACCAATACCAAAAACTCGAAGACAACACTCTGTTAACAACCCAGTGGAAAATAACAAAGTTAATTTAAATAATAGTATAATAAGTGTATTTTGTACTTTACATAACAATTCTAGGAGATGTATTGGCACGGAGGACTTTCTTAGAATGAAAAAGAAAAGTATTTATAGTTAAGATTCAACCTGTTCTCTGATAACTGTGGCTCATGAAACCAATCAATAGACCACCACCCATTTTTTGACAGTATAGCAGCGAAATTAATCTAGGGTATTATTTTCAATGGTACAATGAAAAATCATAGAAAACGACTTAAAGGCGACGTTTTTAAAAGATAATTATCAATTCATTATTTCATTCATAGTTTTTAACAAAAGAAGGTCCCAAAGATCTAGAAACATAAAGTAAGAATGATAACAGATTATAAAGCCATCTTTCAAGTCGTGCCACATGTGCCATGAGATGCCAAATACATGGAGATAAACATGCTAAAAAGTTAACACAAGAAGGATAAGTATGTACACCTTACAGATCCTTATGATGATGAATCAGGCAACGTGTAGGTTATGTATAACAGTTTACACTCGCAATCAGCAATAAGTAAATGCATAGTCATCGAAAACTTAGTGAGTGGACACGAATGTTGATTAAGTAGAACAGTTTTCATCGGGATTCGCGGTAGTCCTTATAAGTGGTAAAAATTGCCAATGATTACAATAAATTATAGAAAATAAATATAATTGCCCTAAAGCCTCATACACCGAGACTTGTGAGATAATCATATAATCAACAAGAAAGTTTCCTCCCAACGGGTGGCCTATGCCAAACCCGCATAGTGATTCAAATAAAGTGCGTTTGGTTACCAAAAGTAAGGCACACTACGGGGAGTTCAAACCTAAATAGAATGTATCCACATCATTCGCGCTTACTCAGAAAAGTAATAAACGGTTCATGAAAGTGGGGTCGTTATGGCAAAATTTAAGGACTTAGGCAATAATAAATCAGGATAATATACAGTTGGAAAAAATACTCGTATTCATTGTTTATAGCATGTATCCCCCTTGCGGGTTTATAAAACATTTAAAAGAGTTAAAATACGAGGCTATGAACTCACCTTAATAGTAGGGAAATCTGATTGATGGCAAAAGTATATCAAGTGAAAGTAACAGCTACGTCACATAACCTGGTGGTAGTAAATGTTAAGTCGTAGTGTGTTGTTTATGTATCAAAAACTTCATAAAGTTAAACGTATTACTTTGAATTTAATTAATTAATGGAAATATTGTATGACTTTTCGAAGCTTATCATAATCCATAGGCCCATGTAGTATCGATTAGAGGAGTCAAGTGCACTTAAATCTCGTAAACCCCGGCAAACTCGTCAAAACAATTACCCAAAAGGAAACCCCTGCACAATAAATACCCTTAGTAACGAGATACGAGGTGGGATGATAAGATTTTAAGTTTCTTCAAAAGCTAGTCGATGATAAATAACGATAATTATTTTTCCACTTTTAAAGCTCCAAACAAAATAATCAATAAGCTCGAAGGTATTAGAAGATTTTTTTTTTAGGTGAGACTACGGATGAGAACAGAATTGCTTGGATTGCTTGGGACAAAGCAAATTCTTCTATATCAAATGGAGGTCTTGCAATTGGCACCCTTAAGTCTATTAACCATGCTATGTTTTGTAAATGGGGGTGGAGATTTCACACTGAAAATCATGCTTTTTGGTGTAAGATCATTCGTTCTATTCATGGTGTAGATGGCGGGCTAAATGATACCTTTTTAATTAAATCTAAATCGGGTCCATGGTATCGTATTGCCAAGCTAAAGATATCCACAGCAAGATTGGCATTTACAAACCCTTCAATATTCAAGAAAAAGATTGTTGACAGTTGTAATACTCGGTTTTGGCTAGATACTTGGCTTGGAGGATCGCCTCTTAAAGACACTTTTCCAAGATTATTTTGGTTGGATTCTAACCCAGCTTGCTTGGTTTGTAACCGCTGTCCAACCTTCCAACCACTAACCCACGTGTCTTCTGCTGCTACTTCATAGTCCGCCCCTACCTTTACACCCCCAATAGGTCTGATCTTCAATTGGGCATGGAGCAGGCCCATCCGGTCGAGTTTAGAGCTTTGCGAGCTTTCAGAATTTTGCAGCCTTGTGGCCCATCTCCGTCTATCTGATAATAGTGATTCGTGGGAATGTATTATTGATGATTCAAGAGCTTTTTCTGTCAAAATGATGCGCTCCTACATAAACCAAAAGTTTCCCACATTGCAGGTACCCCCGACTAGATGGAACACACTCCTCCCTTTAAAAGTCAATATCTTCATCTGGAGAACCACAAATAAGCGACTCCCCACGAGAGCTAATCTCGACTATAGAGGAATTGATTTGGATAGTGTTCGTTGCCCATGTGTGATGATGCAATTGAATCCGAAGACCACATTTTCGCTTCATGTTCAATTGCTAAGGACACATGGAAATGCATTGCGTGGAACATTCCGAGCATCATCATAGCTAATCTTATCGAAGGATTAAACCTTGCTGATAGAGTCCCCCTCCCAGCTGCCTCCATTAGATTCTTCAACGTGGTTGTTCAAACAACTCATTGGCTTCTTTGGAGGTTTCGCAATGATACGACTTTTTCCACGAAAAGACCCAACACAGGTTATCATTGATGATGTAAAGCTCTCGTCATTTAATTGGATCTCTAGTAGACAAAAAAAGGTTTCTATTAAGTGGATAGAGTGGATATGTAACCTTGTAATGTTTTATCCCGTTGTTTGTAACTTCTTCTAGCTTCTTGCTAGTTTGTTAATCTATTTCTCTTGCCGTTCAAAAGAAAAACAAGTATCTGTGAGTTTCTGCAGCCCTTCTTCCTCTTGTGTTCAGAATTTCAGATCATATCTATCAACATTTTTAATCTATAGGCTGCTATAGAAAAGTTGATAAATTTCTTTCTCTATTACAGGTAAATGCAATTGCTCCAGGGTTTATATCTACTGATTTGTCTGCTCATCTTGGGAAGAAGGAGAAGAAAATTATGTTGGTGGAAACCCTACTTGGTGAGTTTCTTTTCATTCGTGATCTGTCTCGAGACTCTTCATTTCTTCCTTAAGTAAGGGGGTGTGTTTTGATTGCCAATAATCTGATTATTAAGATCTCGAGTTACTTCTAATAAGTTTTTTCTAAGTTTGGAAAAACTGATTTTGATGCTGATTATGTGATTATATGGGTCAGTTTAAAACCACCTCCAACAAAACTGCTTATTTGTTTCAGTTGTATCTAAATAAATAATCTCTTAAATCACCACTACAATTTCAACTTTCTGCGTCGGAAATATTTAGCGACCACATATGTGTTCGCTAAGTAAGGCATGGGGCCCACATTTTAAACGCAATTTTTTGTCAAACACTGATGGTCTGATTTAACAAATTTGAACAACAAAGCACGTTGAAACACTATCTGTTGAATCTTGTGTGTTACAACAACATACTGATAAATCTTTTTTTATAATTTAAATCACTTTCACCTAAGTATTTATGATCCTAAGAAGTGAGAACCTTGCATCTAAGTAGTGTAGGCAGTTCGGAGGTATATCTTGAACCACAAATCTTACACGCTTCATGTAAATACTATGTTAAGGAATACTAAACTAAATCACCATGAATGATAATGTAGATGCAAGCTTTAAACATGTAAACTTTCTATGACATTAAAACTATATGGTGATCGACATGAATATGCATGACGAGTAATGTTAAAAAGGAAAACAAAAGTCCCAAGTCTGATATTAGATTTGGACGAATTAGTGCAGTAGGACCATGATGTTTGGTAACTATGGTAAAAGTTACATATAACTTTAGAATATAAGTTTCTAAAGCAACTGAAATTTGTGTTGATACATACAACATTAGGACAAAAACATATCTTTACTTAGGATATTTTGGATTTTCTAAATATTGTTAACCATGTACTTAATGCTGGCAACAACATGCTCCAATTGATGGAAGAGGTCAACAGTCTCGTGAAGATATGTGCACTAATTTTAAACGGTATAACTTTTTTGATTACGCTTTGATATGTTGTTTGGTATCACTGCATCTATAGATGACTTATGCAGTACTCTCATTTTGGCAGACAATGAGATTGTTTCAATTTGCAAGCTTGATCAGATGAACGAGTTAAATACCCTAGGTATGAGATATAAATATTCAAAACTCTAATAAGCGTCAACTTTTGTAAACTTATTCTTCCTTTGAAATATGGTGTATATGGTGTCAAACCATATCCCATGATTCATCTTTGACATCAGTAACATGCATGTGCCATATACCTTGATTGCTCATAGATCCTTATACACACAAAGTTATCATTTGTATAGTCATTACGGAGGAATGAGAGGCGAGTAAATTAATATATAACATCTTCGGTTCAGCAGAATATTACAATTTAAACTCGTCTGATCGCTGCTTGTGTCTCTGCAGTCCTTTCAAAGAATCCGATTCAAAAAATTGTTTAATGTCTGGTCAAGGTTAATTCAATCACAAAAGTAAGCATTCATAAGACAAAACTTCAGTCTGAATGTTGTGGGTCTATAGGTCTCTTCTTTATAATTTGTGAGTGTTTATTTGTTTTTTCCGTATCATCAATGTATGCTTTGACTATAGGTGTCTCTTTCGAACTGCAAAATCTAAGCCATTGATTCTTCAATCAGATCCTGCACAGAGTTAAGAGAGCTTAGGCTTGCTCACAATGAGATCAGGGTATGTTCATAAACTTTGCTTTGAAGTTAATCACGATATTGTCTTGACTGTCAAAACAGTATTTTGAAACTTATAGGGTATTGGTCAACTCACATATTTGGAAATGAGGAAAAGGCTGCATAGCGTTGGCGTACATTCTATATTTTTCTAGGCAGATGAGGAATCTGATGGGTTTTGGTTTAAGCAGGTAACGGGAAAACACTGTTTAGTTTAGTATTTCTGCTGGTAATGCATGCCTTGATTTTGTTTAAGTTGCTTTTGTTATTAAAGTGCTTCTAATTTATAAGTTTCTATGCAATTCATAGGACTTTGTATATACACTTTTTTTTATGTTTATACACATACAAAAAGTTTTTGTGACAAATTAATAAGTTTGACACGCAACGATTGTCGGGATGAATGTCAATCTAATGTGGAAATCAGTGGGGTTCTACCAGGTAATCTCAAGCGTACCTTACTTCTTTAACTTCCTGATATCCCATTACGTTTTTTAAATATCATTGTTGAACTTTGTGCGATTGTGATATTTTTCCCAACAGTTGATGTTACATAGCAAAACTGTGTATTATCCATGTATCATGTTTGCTTGAAGTTGTGTTTGCACTATTACTGATGTGAGTGTTAATGCTAAAGGTTTTGTTGTTGCTTCAATCGCAGTATGGACTATGTCAGTTTTTATCCCCTAACTGAAATGCTATCTGAAGAACAAAAACTTTGATAATAATTGAATTATAATTTAGCTGATCTTAGTTTCTAATGTGCAGTACGTTTATTATTTTCAAAGGAAAATACTCATCGAGATCTTGCAGTCTATTGGGGCATATGACACCTATCCAGTCCGGATCTTTTCTATTATGGACTACATTCAAACACTAGAAAAGCTTTCAAAAGCAAAATTTGATTCTATGTTGCAACAAGTAATTGTGGCGTAGGAGAAAAGTTGTCAAGTAATATGTCAAAATTTGTAGAGTTTGTATGGTTACTGGTGGTACTTATTCTGATCTTGAGTTACATTGCAACATTGGCTTCACTACTCACTATTGAACAATTTGAATTAGCATCGAAGGGAGGAAGTGAGGAACCGTGGGGTTTCATGCATCGGTTTGTACTTGAAATAATCATGTTTATGAATTTTCAGATCTATATCGTTAATAATCATCATTTGCGATTTTGTTTTTGTTAAAATAATTCAGAGCTGTTATTAGTTATGCACGTTTTATTTGAGTTTTATTAGAAGTAGAATAATTCAAAAGCCAGTGAATGTTGGTATCCTGGTCTTTAGCTTAGTGGAGGTTGTTGGTACCTGGTCTTTAGCTTAGTGGAGGTTGTTCCTCTTTTTATGCATCTTCGTGTGGTTAAATAGGCAAAGCTGTACTTGTTATTTTAATTCCTTTTTTAAGTTCTCTAAAATAAAAGTACTAACAGCTTTTGCCTCAATTCTGTTCTTATTTTTGATCTGTCTTTCCTGTCACGATATACATAGGTTTTCAATTTCAAACCTAACATTGTGGTACCAGAGCACAACCTGGTGCATACCCAAATATCAATCTCGTAAAGAGATGGCAGGAAACAATGGTGGAAAAGATGGACAGATCACACTTCACTACCCGATGTTGTCAAGAAGTAATTATGCTGCTTGGGCAATCAAGATGCGGGTTTTCATGCAGGCTCAAGGAGTTTGGGAGGCTGTTGAGCCACGAACAGCCAATACGGTGGTAGAAGTGAAGAAAGACAAGATGACCTTGGCAGCCATCTACCAAGGCATACCTGAAGATTTATTGCTGTCTTTTTCGGAGAAGAAATCAGCCAAAGAAGCATAGGAGGCTTTAAAAACCATGTTCATAGGTGCAAATAGAGTGAAGACTGCAAGAATTCAAACCTTGAAAGCTGAGTTTGAATCACTGAACATGAAGGAATCAGAAGGAGTGGATGAGTTCGCTGTGAAGGTGAGCAACATCGTGAGTACCATGCGAGCATTGGGGGACACGGTGGAGGAGTCCTATGTGGTGAAGAAGCTACTTAGGGCAGTACCATCTAAGTTCCTTCAGATTGCCTCAACTCTTGAGCAATTCGGGGACTTGGACACGATGACAGTGGAAGAAGTGATCGGACGATTGAAGGCTCATGAAGAAAGAATGAAGGGGCATGGCGATAATGATGAAAGAAGGCTTCTCTTGACTCATCAAGAATGGTCAGAGAGAAACAAGAAGAAGACAGAGGGAGACTCCAAATCTAAATCAAATCGAGGAGGGTTTGGAGGCTCACGAGGACGAGGCAGAGGAAGAGGTAGAAGTAATGGTGGTCGTGGGACTCGTGGAAGAGGAGGATCACACTACCAGAAAGATGGAGGACGTGGCTCATCGAGCAATCAAGATAAGAGCAAGATTCAATGCTACAACTGTCAGGATTATGGTCACTATGCAGGGGAATGCACAAATCCAAGACGAGAAAGAAGCCATGAGAACAACCTAATTCAAGAAGAGAACGAACCTGCACTTTTACTGTCAGCTCTCGAAGATAAAGGTGAAGTCTTCCTGAATGAAGAAAAGGTTAATCCAAGGTTAAAGACAGGGGATGACGTTGTGGACCAGTCAAAACTGTGGTATCTCGACACAGGGGCAAGCAACCACATGACTGGAGACAAAGAAAAGTTTCGTGATTTGAACGAAACAATTCAAGGGTATGTAAAGTTTGGAAACGAAACCAGAGTTAGAATTGAAGGAAAGGGGACAATAGTGTTTCAGTGCAAGAATGGGGAACATCGAAAGCTTCAAGAAGTGTACTACATACCTGATCTATGCAGCAACATCATCAGTCTCGGGCAATTATCGGAGTGTGGAGATGAAATCAAAATTAAGGAGCCATTTCTGTGGGTTCGTGACAAGACTGAAAGACTGTTGATGAAGGTTCAGAGATCCCCAAATCGTCTCTATAAAATTGAGTTGGAGGAGGTTCGATCAATGTGCTTACTTGCCCAAATCTCTGATCCAACGTGGTTATGGCACGCGAGGTTAGGTCACTTGAACTTTGGTGCACTGAAGACCATGTCTGACAAGAAGATAGTTGAAGGAATGCCGAAAATGTTCATCCCGTTGCAGCTCTGTGAAGGATGCCTAGTAGGAAAGCAGACAAGAAATTCTTATCCAATACAGACAACCTACAGAGCATCGAAAAGGTTGGAATTGGTACATGGTGATCTCTGTGGACCAATCACACCCCCTACACCCACTGGTAACAGGTATTTCATGTTACTTGTTGATGATTACAGTAGAGTAATGTGGGTTTATCTATTAAAGACAAAAGATGAAGCTCTTGAGGTCTTTAAGAATTTCAGAAAGAAAGTTGAGACTGAAACAGGGGAGAAAGTGAAGGTCCTAAGAACGGATCGTGGTGGTGAATTTTTGTCGAATCAATTCACCACGTATTGCAATGAAACTGGTTTAGAACGCCATTACACATCACCATATTCTCCACAACAGAACGGAGTAGTGGAGAGGCGGAATCGAACGGTGGTTGAAATGGTGAGAAGCAATTTGAAGACTATGTGTATGCCGGATGTCTTGTGGGGAGAAGCTGTAAATCATGCTGTCTATGTTCTTAATAGGGTCACCTCTAAAGCTCTGAAAGATTCGACTCCATACGAGATGTGGACTGGAAGGAAGGCACACCTTGGACATCTCAGGGTGTTTGGGTGTGTTGCGCACATGAGAATTGCAAAAAGTCACCTTAAAAAGCTAGACGATAGAAGCATGAAATTGGTGCATCTAGGAATCGAGAAGGGATCAAAAGCCTATCGATTACTAGATCCAGACACAGGGAAGTTGTATGTAAGTAGAGATGTGGTGTTCGAAGAACAGCAAGCTTGGATGTGGGAGAAGAGCGCGAAGATTAAAGCAACACCTGGTATGAGCTTTACTGTTGAAGGATTCAATCTTGAAGAACCATTTGAAGACGAGTTTGACCCGGAACCAAGTACGCCTCAACATGGGTCATCACATGGGTCGCCACAATCGGATAGTGATTGGGCTGACGGATCACAGCCTATTAATTCCCCACTGGACTCCCAATCAAGCCAACAAAGCATCCCTATTAACCCACCGGGTACGCCTGAATCACCCATATCACCTAACTCTCCGATTGCGTCTCCGAGCACCGCCTCTAGCTCCACAGGTGGTGGTGCCCCAAAACGTTTCCGTTTGCTCACAGACCTATACAACCAAACTGAAGAAGTTGAACTCCCCGAAGAATTGATGATGATTCGAAGCGATGAAGAACCAGTAACGTATGCGGAAGCTAGTAAAAGAAGGGAGTGGGTAAAAGCTATGGACTCGGAATTGGCATCAATTGAAAAGAACAACACATGGAGTTTAGTTAATCTTCCCAAGAATCGAAAAGCCATAGGATTGAAATGGGTGTACAAGGTGAAACGCGATCCATCAGGAAAGATTTTGAAGTATAAAGCGAGAATTGTGGCAAAGGGTTATGTCCAGAAATACGGAGTCGATTATGATGAAGTCTTCGCACCAGTCGCAAGGATTGAAACGGTACGCGTAATTCTTGCCTTAGCAGGTTCAAATGGGTGGCGAGTTCACCATCTTGATGTAAAATCAGCTTTTCTGAACGGAAAATTGGAAGAGGAAGTGTATGTATCGCAACCCGAAGGCTACAAGAAAGAAGGAGAAACTGAGAAAGTTTACAGATTGTCGAAAGCGCTTTACGGGTTAAAGCAGGCACCAAGAGCATGGAATGCATGCTTAGACAAGTACTTGAAAAGTTTGGGGTTCATCAGATGTGCACTTGAATACTCTGTATACACAAAGAAGGAAGAAGGTAACTTTCTAATTGTCGGGGTGTACGTGGATGATTTGTTGGTAACAGGTAGCTGTGATCGGAGCATTCAGAACTTCAAGAAGGAGATGAATTCAAAGTTCGAGATGAGTGATCTTGGTCTCTTGACCTACTACCTGGGAATTGAAGTAAGTCAACATGCTGGAAGAATCACACTGAAGCAGGAGGCGTATGCGAAGAACATTCTTGTGAAGACTCGGATGATAGACTGTAACCCCACCAAGAGCCCAATGGAACACAAATTGAAGCTGACTAAAGACGGAGAAGGAGAGTTGGTAAATCCCACTGAATACAGGAGCATAGTCGGAGGCTTGAGGTACTTAACTCATACTCGTCCTGATATTTCATTCGCAGTTGGAGTGGTCAGTCGGTTCATGGAGAAACCAACTGAACAGCATCTGCAAGCAGTGAAGAGAATACTAAGGTATGTGAAGGGTACTCTTGACTATGGTTTGACTTACACGAAAGGAGAAAGCAAAGTAACTATCACAGGTTATTCAGATAGTGACCTAGCAAATGATGTGAATGATAGGAAGAGCACAGGGGGAATGGCATTCTATGTGAATGGAAATTTGGTCACTTGGGCATCTCAGAAACAACGGGTTGTGGCCTTATCATCATGTGAGGCAGAGTTTATGGCAGCTACCATGGCGGCTTGTCAAGGAATATGGTTGAGACAACTTCTCACTAATATAACTGGGCAAAACATACCACCAGTGATCATGTATGTTGATAATAGGTCAGCCCTTGACCTCATGGAAAAAACCCGTGTTTCATTGGTTAGGAGTAAGCATATCGAGATTAAGATTCCATTTTATCAGAGAATGTGTAGAAAAAGGAGAAATCACTGTGACTCATGTGTGTGGGAAGGAACAGAAGGCAGACTTGCTCACGAAACCATTAGCAAGGGTAAAACACGAAGAAATGCGTGACCTGATTGGAGTAAGGAAGATTGGAAGCTCTGAATTAAGGGGGAAAATGTTAAAATAATTCAGAGTTGTTATTAGTTATGCACGTTTTATTTGAGTTTTATTAGAAGTAGAATAATTCAAAAGCCAGTGAACGTTGGTATCCTGGTCTTTAGCTTAGTGGAGGTTGTTGGTACCTGGTCTTTAGCTAAGTGGAGGTTGTTCCTCTTTTTATGCATCTTCGTGTGGTTAAATAGGCAAAGCTGTACTCGTTATTTTAATTCCTTTTTTAAGTTCTCTGAAATAAAAGTACCAAAAGCTTATGCCTTAATTCTGTTCTTATTTTTTATCTGTCTTTCCTGTCACGATATACATAGGTTCTCAAGTTCAAACCTAACAGGGATAATCTTAGTGTTGGTTCTGATGAGATGGGTACCTGTTGTTGATGATCATATGATGGAAGTGGAAGTTGTTGTTTCTGGAGATAGTAAGGATACTAATCTTGGTGGGGGTAATGAGGTTGATCTCAATGAGATTTCTGATCATCATGAGGATGATGATTATGTTATTCTGGCTAATACAACAACAACATCTTCTCGTGCTACTAATGATACATCATCAACTGCTGCTAATGATACATCATCTATTGCTCGTATGGAAGAGATTCTAGTTGCTAGTAAACAATAACAAGAAGCTGTTGTCAAGAAGAAGAGGGTTGTTCTAAAAAAACAACAACAGAAGTACCCATCTGATTCGAATCAACACTAAGATTATCCCCAGGACCAAAAAGTTTATGAAACAGCACCTTCATCATCTTGTTGAATTATATAACAAACTTAAACGATCCTTAGTTGTTTACTCTTATTTTAGACATTCTTACTTTCTTTTTTTTATTTTGGTAATAAACTTCCTTTTACCTTTTTACCCCTAATTTTACACTATCCGCCCCTTTTCACTTTGAATTTCTTATCTCACCTTTCTTTTTTATTTTGAGCAATTACATAAATTGGTGTTGGGAATATAACACCCACGACAAAGGATCACACAACAAATAACCAAACAATTAAGAACAACAAAGAACACAAACAAGGCTTACGGAAGATAAATAGCGAAAAGTAAATCGACACAAGATATAATGTGGTATCCACGACAAGGATAGTCGTGGCAGTCCACGGGATCAAACTAGAGAGATATTATTAAGCTCTTGCCAAACTGCACGGTCGTGCCCAACTGCACGACCCGTGCGAAGCTGCACGGTCGTGCCCAACTGCACGACCCGTGCGAAGCTGCACGGGGTACAAACAGACACACTCAAGATACAATGAGACACACACACCCAGGTCCAAGTTTACAATTACAATGAGAGGGATATTTATAAGTCTGAAACTCGTCTTCAGTTTACTTATCTTACCGATGTGGGATAAGCCTTCACAACTCAACAATCTCCCACTTGAAGGCTGATCACTTCACTCCTCTCCGTCTCAAGTAACCTCTGTAAACTTCAAACCACCTTCCCTTTAACAATGCTACTGCTCTGACCTTCCTGTACCGCCGAACATACGGGACACGCCACTAACCAAGCACATGGCTAGGAGACTTTCGATACAAGGTATCCTGAACTAACATCATTAAACTAGGAATAACCTCTCTATCTCTGGTAAGACACCATCCTCCGTTCTCAATTCTCTACTTGTTTATGCAACTGCCTAATCCAATAGAAAAACTTAATATAGATTTGTGATTACAAAATTGAGACGCTTCAACTCTCAATATCCTCACAAAACTCTCTCACAAGTTTTTCTCACCTCTCTTTGGATTATACAACTGTCATAAACTAGACTCTCACTTGATTGTTGCTACACCAACTATAAGCACATAACCAAGCACTTGCTTCTCAGAGCATCAATCATTCACTTTATCTTCCACTATCCTCGAAGCTCCCACTGTTTTCGGACCCCTCACTCGCATCTGAGCTCCCACTTGAGCTCTGAGTGTTTTCTAAACTCAACCCATGCTCTGTAATCCTCTCTGGAATGTCTACTAACACCTCTTGACTCTGTCGATATTTAACTTCACGTCTTCTGCCATTGTTTATCATAACCCGCAATGTCAATTCTACCACCGCTGTGTAGAATATGACAAACCAAGCACAAAGTCTTTGTTCTTCTCGTAATGGCCTCCTCCAAGTTGTATAATTCCTTCTTCTCGAACCTCGGCTCTTGATACCACTTGTTGGGAATATTACACCCACGACAAAGGATCACACAATAAATAACCAAACAATTAAGAACAATAAAGAACACAAACAAGGCTTACGGAAGATAAATAGCGAAAAGTAAATCGACACAAGATATAACGTGGTATCCACTACAAGGATAGTCGTGGCAGTCCACGGGATCAAACCAGAGAGATATTATTAAGCTCTTGCCAAATTGCACGGTCGTGCCCAACTGCACGACCCGTGCTAAGTTGCACGGGGTACAAACAGACACACTCAAGATACAATGAGACACACACACCCAGGTCCAAGTTTACAATTACAATGAGAGGGATATTTATAAGTCTGAAACTCCTCTTCAGTTTACTTATCTTACCGATGTAGGATAAGCCTTCACAACTCAACAATTGGTTTGTCCGGTTTAGTCGCTATACTTTCCGGCTCGTGTCACTATGGTTTGCATATGTTACGGATCTACTCCAATTATGTTAGCTCTCTGTTTATTTTGTTCCCTTGTCATCTCCAATACACCTCACTTTTTAGTACCCTTAACTAATTAACTAATGCACAGGGACGGAGCTACTCATGCTCTCGGATGGGCCATGGCCAACCCAAAACCTTTATTTTATAGCATTCATATTATGGTATTTGTTATTTTGGTTCACATCATAAAAGGTTTGGCCCACCCATTCAATAGTCAAACTTGTTATACTTTTAATAGGTTATCCATTCTTTATGTGTTTTTCGTAAATTTTCACTACCATCGATCGAATATATTTTATATCAAAACAAGATTAACCGAATTTCATCGAACATTTTTTTTCTGAACGTTGAGGTAGTTAATTAATTTGTTAAGTTACACGTGCGTAAATATATGATCTATATACGTGTACACCTAGGTTCATTCCATATATGTAGTGACGAATGTAGTAAGTTTTTCTAAAGAAATTTTGGTTGCGAAGAATTGTTTTGGCCTACCCAACATCTAAATCCTTGCTCCGTCACTATTCCAAACGAAAATAATTCCAATCTCCAAAGTCTAAACAAAAGACAAATTTAAGGGAAATTTGCCAACCGAAACCGAATAAGGGAAATTTGCCAACCGAGAACCGAACTGAGTATACAATATATAAACCGAAACCGAACCGAATAAGCTCGATTCGGTTCGGTTTAGGTAGTTCAAACCGACTAAGTGTCAAATGAAAATTGCTTTAGGTAGTTCAAAGACAAAGCTTCAATAGATAATATTTATGAAGCTAAATTAAATCAGATCACAATGGCATCTGAATGGGGTTAATTAAAAAAACCCGAATATATCAAAGGCATGCATATTTCAAAGGGCCGGCCGTGACCTGATTCTTAACACAAAAAATGGACCAGTGTGAACTTCGGTTCATAAAGTGTCAAACGAAATACTACGCATTATTGTTTGATGTATGTTCTGCATTGATAAAGTTTAGGGTTCGTTTGGTAAGACGGAATGAAATGTCAAACGAATGAAATAACCGACGTAATGGAATAAATAGTGGAATGTAATGATTCATTACCATTATTAATCATGTTTGGTTTGTATGATAAGACGTAATGGAATCATGATTAAAAGACTAAATTGCCCCATTAATTTAATATGTTTGTTAATGGTGGAGTTTTATGTAATTTGATTCCATTACAAGATGGAATGGAAAAAAAAGTATGAGGCCCCTAAGGAAAGGTTTTGGTGTAATGGATCATTCCTTGTAATGAATCATTACATTCCATAAATGTAAACAAACAACATTTTTTTATTCTGTCGTAATAATCTTTTCCATTCCCTCTTTGATTACATCTTACCAAACACTACGTCATAGTATTACCACTATGAGTTGTGCCATGAACTCCAAATTCGGATTTTAGAAGAACTTTTAATACAGGTGGTAATTTGGGCCCATTTAGCTAAGATTTGTTAACAGGATTGTGTTAAGTCTCAAACAAGTCAACTAAAAAAATTAGCTAAATAGGGAATGGGTCAGCCGAAAAGTTTACCCGTCAACCCCATTTTGTACCTGCCCAACCAACCAATCTTGTGATCTCTAAACACTAGACATAAGTGGAGATTTTCAGTTCAATAGTATGGTCTAAATTCTTAATTTCGGTTATATAAATTGAAATTAATTAGAATTCTGTATCCCTAATGAGACATAAGTCAACTGACCTGTGCAAATGGTTTTCATAGGTATCAGCAACGCGCAAACGGCAAATTGCTACTTGCTTTTTTTGTCAATTTCCAAAGATGGATAAACACCATGCATCACAAAGATTGGAGTGTATTAGTTCACCACTGCCTTCTTACAATTTCCATATCGTGTCATTCGAATTTTAATTCTTCATCTTCTTTACTAGTATGTTTTCCGAAACTTCCCGAACCAATATCTGAATTAAAAAAAATTCAGATTAAATTGCATCAGATTGCAAAGACTTGTGTTTATGGCATTACACTTAACACTCTTTTGAGTTCTTCTCTTGTGGTACGTTTTGGGTGTATTTATTGTCCCGTTCGACTCTTACTCTAACTGTGAAACAACAAAGGCCATACATACTGTTGTGGAAGTTGTAACCAATTCATTACTACATTATATAAAGACTAGTGATACTCCTTTACATTATTAGTCTGCTTAATTAAGCCCTTATAACTTGAGCATGTAGTTGCAAAAGACTTGACCAATCCGACTGCTAGGTACTTCACCCAGGATCCTTTTTAAGCATTTTATCAGACACGTTGTGGGCAACTCCAATTTTTACAGTTTTCAACACCTACCTGCCTACAGATATTTAGTTGCATAAACAAATGTTTTGAAAACCGGGTCTTTAATTGACCCAGTCGAGTCATGGGTCATCGGGTTACCGGTTCAACCGCTTTGACCGGCGGGTCAACCTGCTCTTCCACAACCAAAAAATAAAAAATATTTGTAATGATTGATAAGAAAAAAAAAAAATATATATATATATATATATATATATATAAATCATGAAATATTTCATATATTTTGCATAAAAACTATTTATTAACAAATATAACATGTAAAATAACATTACGTCGCAAATATATTCAATTAACATGCTTTATTTGTAAAAAACCACGAAAAAACCAAAACCCGGCCGGGTCTCTAGAACCGGGTTGACCCGGGTCACTCCAAACCCGGCGGGTCTAATCGGGTTTCGAAAATATTAAACCCGGTTTAATTTGTCCCGTTTTTTCAACCGAAAGCTGTTCAACCGGTTGGACCAACCGGGTCGAACCGGCTTTCAAAACATTAGTATAAACTACATGTTAGGAGGCTGTAACCCCAAACACACACAAAAACTTGAACCAACCACAAACAAAAGTACAAAAGCACAAGAGAGATCTCTAAGTATGCAAACAAACAAACAAATGATACATTTAAATGGTGAAAGTTTTACCTCAAATCTGCGAAGATATTAAAATCCTCATCCTCAACGTTTCATCCGTGTTCTCATCTTCATCGTAAAACACAACGAGAAAAATCATATAAACATTCGGATCTTAAATTAACAAAATAAAATAAAACACATGATGTAAACTTACAAACCAAGAAGTATTTTGAAGAACGGGATCTTTCATCCCTACTCATGATCGTTTTTGTCTTTGAAAGATCGAAATCGATGATCGAATCGAGGTCTTAAGATCCTAGTATAATGTTACTTTTTTAATAGTGTTTTTACAAATTATTATATATATCATAAACACAAAATTATATAAAAATGTTGTCATAAATTATAATTATATAATGTTTAAAAAGATTAACAAGTTTTTTTAAATTGTACAAAACACAATCCATAAATTTGTAGTTTTTTAGTTTGTGATTCGAGAAAAGTAAGATCGGACCGGATTAGATCTTAAGATCCTATAATAAAAATCCGGATCGTATAAGATCTTAAGTTTGCAAAGATCTTATGTAAGATCCGGATCATTTATGTTTTGCAGTATCGTGAAATCGAAAGATCCTAAGATTAGAATCGAGATCTTAACAATTACATGGCTATTGAGTTTTTTTAGGGTCTAGCGATTTGTGGGTAGGGTGGAGTTAGGGGGAGTATGGGGCCTGTCGTAGTATGGGGGTGTATTTGCGGTCGTAAATCTTTTTTAGTTGACTTCTGTTGTATATTTTGATATTTGGTTATAAAAAGGGAAGAGTTGTTGAAATTAAAGGAAGAGTTGTTGAAATTTGTCTCACTCATCTCTCATCAATTAAAGGGAAGAGTTTTTGAAATTAAAAGAACTTATGTTCATGAACTTACGTTTTACAGTAATTTTCTTTTTTTTCTTTTTATTATAGAGTGATTGTTCACTGTTAAAAATAATTATTGAATTTGTCCAAGTTTATCATTTTCAAATCTTAAAAAAAGAATAAGCAATATCATTAAAAACGTGTAACCGCTTAAACCATCATTGTAACGGCCTCCAATAATTATTAAAAACATGTAACCGCTTAAAATCATTACTATCAATAATGATTATTAAAAATGTGTAACCGCATCCATAATAAAAATCCACACAAACCCTTTCATATCTCCCACACACAAATGTTTTTTGTTACAGCAAAAATAGTCTCTCAATATACCCTCGCTTTCACTCCTCAACTCTTACCGGTACTTATTGCAGAGATTCTTTATTTTTTTGTTTGAAAAACGCTTAGCCGGATAACATTTGTTCGTCGCAAAATATAGTCATAGGGTATCCGCCGCCGCATTGCGCGGGTACGCGGCTAGTTTCTTTAAAAAGTTAAGACAAAAAAATTAGTCAATGCTGTAACATTTTGGAGAACAATGAAATGTAACATCTTGAAAAATAAATATCTATCAATTCTAAAATGTAACATTCACCAAACTGTACCGGCTAAATGCAATAATGCTAGAGAATGAAAATGCTAAAAATCTGTAAACTCTCTATAAAAGCATGGCACGCTAGCGAGTTTGTCCATTTGAATTTTATGATTGTTATGACGCTTATTTTACATGTTTCTCACAAGTGAAGTATTGTGATATTTCTGTGTGACATTATTTAAAGTTTAGTTAGCTAACATAGTTCTGGATTTTTTTATTGTGGAATAATAGAGAAACTACACATGCTCCACGCGGGATGCCTTTGTTCAAGGCTAAGAGATACTTAAAGGATGTTCTTGCACATAAACAAGCCATTCAGATCACACGTTTATGTCGTGGAGTTGGACGTACTAGCTGGATAAGCAAAGAATCGCCATATAAATGGACAAGGACGTTGGCCTGATATGTAAGCTAAATTTATTCTTGATTTTCAAGAATGCCGATATCGACACTGAGTTAATGTTTTAGATTTGCGTATCGTTCATTTTGTTCATGATATAAATTCCATTTTGCTAATGTTTTGTTCATCATTCAGTTAATTATATTTGTAGGTTAAAGGTTGGATGTGGATGCTCTTCACATCTTTTACATCCAGGTGAACCAAACACAAAAACAAAGACGTCGTACATCTCGTGCTTACGGAAGAATTAACCGTAAGTGTTCTTACCCCTTAATATATTGCATCTTTTTTTTTTGAAACGGCGGATTTTATTAAGAAACAACTAGCAAGAAGCTAGAAAAGACATAACAATGAAACAAGAGTAGGGTTTTTAAACCAATCTATCCAACTAAAACTAGCCTTGCTTCTATATCTAGACCAATAAAATGATCTAGTAACTAAGTCATCAAAAATAACCGCTTTGGAGGGAATGCTTGAACCAAATAAACTTTTATTGCATCTTCACTTCATTGAGTACATGTGATTAAAGGTAGCAAAACCCTAAACCCATAACATTGCCCAGTATTGGATCAATACCAGAAAAGTTTAATTTTTTCCTTCTTATGACATTTGGAAAACTTGTTATTCTATGTTTAAGATTATAAACTCATATTTTCATGTCCACCTTATGAAATTATTAAGGGACCAAAACATTTCTTGTTTTGGAAAGATATAAAGCTATTAGTCAATGTTGACCATACACATTTTAAAATTCACACCAAATTTAATGTATACGTTTTTTAACTAGCATGTGTTAATAATAGCCCATTTAAAACAGTTTGTAACTCCTGGTCAAAAGGAGTTATGAATATTAATTGGCCAATTAAACTCATACCCTCCTCCATGAATTATAGTGGTTACATGACCATAATCATGGTCATTAAGTTAATGTTAAAATCGCACATTTAATAGGTTAAGGTGGTTACAAACATTTAATGTTGAAACCGCTCATTTTATAGTTTGTATCTCTACTACTTTACACTGAATCTTCAAAATTTTAATCTAAAAATTTATAACTTCAATGTGTTCTAATAATATGGCTTACATCATTCGACAAGTCAAATCTTCATCAATCGTTAAGATAAAAATATATTTTTTAATAAAGAATTACTTTCTTGATTATTTTATTTGATTATTATATTGAGTTATCTTTTTCAATGTCTATTACATTTTATTTTGTATTGACGTTTATCTTTGATTTATGTTTTTAACTACTTCTCATACTCTCTTTAATTTGAACCTTATGTTATTTGGATGTGAAATAGTTGCATCGGTACGGTTAATAGTTATTTTAATTAAAATTTATCATTATTTCGTAAAGTTGTTAGAAAAAACATATAAATGAACAAGGTTTGCTCGTCACAATATTTAGTTACCGGGTACCCGCCTGCGCATTGCACGGGTACCCGGCTAGTGTATATATGTGTATAAGCAAAGAAAGCAAGAAACGAAGGCCCAAGATCGTTATTCTAGGCGAACGAGTACTACGACCCATTTTTGAATCCATAAGCTCAATTCAGGTTCTATAAGCTCGTGTTCTATTTTAATACTCTTATAAGGTCCTTATAATCATATTAGAACCATTTTTAAAAGATTATAACTTAAAACCCACTCGTTCTTATTTTCTAAACCAAACCGAACCTATGAAACCCTAAATTCGCGTTTTCTCAAAATCTATAAGCAATTGTCATAAGCTGTTGTTATAAGCTACTTTTATAAACTTATTTAACGTATCTATAAACATTTTATTAAAGTTATAACTTCAAGGGTATGTTTTGCCAAGTTCTAAAGTCAAGGGATTATTTAATATATACTTTATATATTAAAAAGACTAGTTTTTGTAAATATTTATAAATCAATGGTATATATTGCCAATTTGATATTCTTAAAAATATAAAATAATATATTTTTATATAAATTATAAAAATATATATAAATATTATAAGACTCGATTTTATTAAAACCCGACACATTTTTCATTATTAATCAACGATCGACGCATTATAAATTAATTACGTTATATATTTAACGTAATTTATCATCAACTAACTTTTGAAGAAACTTATAATTTTATCGTATCACGCTACTAGGGAATTTCATGTGAGGGGTTTCATTTGAGTATTCGTTTTGAAGAGTTTACTGGGTTTACGATTTAAAGTGCCCTGGCTCCCCAAACGATACTGCGTGGCCTCTAAATTATGATAGCCTGAACAGTGATGCAATAATTCCATAAATTAATCAATCAAAGATATACGTTAAACTTTATGAAGTTTTAAAACATAATCAATCAAACTAAGACTTGACATATTACCCCAGGTTGCGTGACGAAGCCGTTACTTTCATTCCGTATACTTTTGCAATCAATTAGATTTCTCTGTTAAGGTGAGCTCATAGCCTCGCTTTTAACTCTTTTAAATGTTTTATAAACAAAAGAAAATGTAAAAGAAATTATTTGTAATTTCCGTAGCAAATCCGTTGCAATTATTTGAAAATTTGCAGCGAAGTTTGCAACCGGATGATAAAATTATATAAATACTAAGAATGTATGTTTCATTTATGTTGCAAATGTGTTGCGAGTTTTTAGCCTTTTGCAACGACATAAAAAAACGGTTGCAGGTCCTTTAAAAAACAAAATGATTTTCTTTTAGTTATACACTTATTTCTCACATAGATCTCACATTACATCACTGTTACTCTCTTACAACCTCACCACTTATCTGTTTTTCTCAACCTCTCGACGCCACTACCACACCCCTCGTTCATCACTCCTAAGCAACCAATACCGCGAGGAGAAACACCACTCGCATTCTTTTTTGGTAAATTTCTTATTTGATTCTAGTTATGTAGTTATGTATAACTAAGCTATTTTTTTAGATTTAGGTTATTATGATTTGGGGTAAAATTATAACTGATCGTATGGTTGTTTTTTATGTCTTTGGTTCTAATTCTGAGATATTCTTATTTAGGGTTTATGTAAGTTTGACTATATGTAACTGATTTTGACTATGTATAGATTATTTTCGTGTTTTTGGTTCTGATTTTGATTATAATTGTTAATTTTGAGTAAGCTTTACATCGACCTAAATACAAGTGCTCTTTTTCAAGTATTTTTTATATATTAGTGTATAAAAATTGTTTAATTCGAAATGCTAGTTTATATTGTTTTTATTTTTGGGGTTTAGAAAATTGTTATTGTATTTAGACAAAAATACATCAGTTGGAGGCCATCACACTTGTGGTTCTAGGAACTTTAACTCAACCAGGAAATACTTGGTAGCATATCTTCAAATTGTCTTGTACTATATGATAATATATCAATTTGTGGATAATAAAAATACCTTTCAATACAACATGTAGGAAATCAAACATGAGCGTCATATACTTTCTACTGAGTTATTTATCCACACCATGTTATGAAATGGAAGGATTCACTGCTTCAACCTCCAATTGTTAGGAGGTCAGGTGAGGCAAACGGGTCCGGTGGGGCAAACAGGCCACCCAGGGAAAACAGGGCAGCAATGGAAAACAAGACAATGGGTCAGTCGGGTCAAACAGGCCAGCCGATTCAGAAGCATCAACTGGGTTGGTGAGTCGAATGAGGTAGGTGAATCAAGTGGGGATCAGGTTGTTGGGCCGAGATAGGTTAATGACAAGTCACACAATCATATTGTACGTATGCATACCTCTTTATGATTAGCCACTTTTAGTAGTCCATTATTAAAATTTTAAAATAATTAAGCGTTATTTTGAGACTGTTTTGTAGGAAAAATATCAAGCTTGTATGGTAGAGAGTCATGGAGAGAACGTTGAATCACATCCACATAATAAGGAACTATAGAACAAAGTCACTCCGCCTAATAGGGGGAATCCGTTCGAGGCATACAATGATCACATATTATTGTTGACGGGAACACCTTCGACTAGTAATGCCGGTACCTCACAACCACCCATGAGTTTTAAGAAGGTAAGTTGATTATTTATTATTCTCATAGCATTATCTAATTTAGTTATAATAAAACACAATCTATGATACATGATGCGTACAATAACAAGTGATAATATTAATGAGACAATTTGTAACTTTGTAGGTATATGGCTGGAGATATGGATCAATGGATGGTTTGTTAGTTTTTTTCTTAGTATTTAGATTGTTACTGATGCATGGTCTTACTTTTAGTATACGTCTACTGATATGGATCAATGCAAGTTGTATTAGTAATATCTTTGCTTGGCTACTTTGTTACATGGTTTTAGTATTTGCATACTTTGTTACATGGTCATTCCCATTAGGCCTAAACTAAATACAGTGTATGCATGTTTAATGTGATATGAAAGATGAAAATTGCGTCCAACTTATGTGAAATGATGATGTTGGATAGAGAAAAAAAGCATAAAAACCTTGCTAATACATGCTGCATACAAAAATAGAAACAAATGTATGTTAATTATGCATTATAATTGTTTTTCTTATAAAGAAATTATGTTTTTTCCTCTATTTTCCTACTGACAGATATGATACAATTTATTTCATTTGCCTACTGGTAAAATTTGTTATATTTTCCAAAGGTAATTTATACATATGAAGTTACCGCCATGTTTGGTTTTTTAATCATTTACAGTAGGTATATGTGCATCAAGATGAGTTGTAATTGGTGTAAGTATGTTTTTTTAGGTTGAAATACTAGAAAAGTCAATGAAGGACTTAGGGCAAGCGAGAAAGAAAGATAAAGAGAATTTTGAGGAAGCTATAGGAAAAGAAAGAAGGCTTAACTCAATCCAGTTAACAAATCTTAGCTAAATGGGTTCAAATCACTACAAGAAAAAGTGCCTTTAGTGACAAGAATTTAGTGCCAACTTTTTTTTTGTCACTATCTAAGCAAAATAGTGACCATATAGTACATGGACACTAATATTTGGTCATCCGTAAACATTTGGTGACGAAGCTTAAAAGTGGTCACTATTTTCGTCACTAAGTATATGTAAGATATTTTTCTGTATAAAAAGTGACCCACCCGTTTTGTCGATAGAAAATATTAGTCTTTTGATATATTTTTTTCCCGTTTGACTCGTGTCCATTTAACTGGTTGTCTAAACCCGCATGACCCACTCATTTTGGCACCTCTCATCACATTGTCATTTTAAATAGGGTTAATAGACAAAGAAGTTACTATACTTTTTCAAAAAGTTCGCTTAAGTTACTCAACTTTCATTTTGTTCACTTAGGTTACTGAACTTTTGATAAACATACACCTCCATAATTTCAATGTTAATCCGAGCAACCTAGACGTATATTTTTAGGTAAGTTAAGTAACATAAATGTCATGTTTTTACAAGTTCAATGATGTTTACGTATATTTTTGCAAGTTGAGTAACCTCAAATGTCATGTTTCATAAGTTTAGTAACCTAAGTGAACAAAATGAAAGTTTAGTAACTTAGGTGAACTTTTTGGAAAAGTATAGTAACTTCTTTGTATAATAACCCTTTTAAATATATACAATTGTTGGGATACTTTTAGAATTTAATATCAAAAACCGGGATTCGATCCATGCCCCGACCCGGGTCCGACCCACTATATTGGGAGTGCTTTGCAAAGCACGGGTCAAAACCCGAACACGGGTCAACCCGCCGGAAAAAGGCGGGTCAACCGGCCGGGACCCGCCTGGTCCGACCCCTTTTTTTTACTTTAAAAAAAAGATTTTCCTTTTTTTTCCGAAATACCCTCTCGCACTATTCGAGTCATTGGTCCGTTGCGCACTTTGTTCCCCGTGCCCCGCGGCAACGTTCCAAAGCGGAGTGTGAGTTTATACCCTCGTTGAATTTAAGTATACGAGTAATAAGGTAACATGATTTATTAATAAAAGAGAAACAAAAGTTTATTTTAATCTTTAATAAATATTTTTCAACAAATATTTAACTTATACTCTAACAAATATTTATTTTAAACTTTCACAATTAAAAATACACACAGATAGATCTAATCGACCCAATTCCCTTTAAGAAAAAAAAAACACCAGATCTAATTTCACAATTACTCTTCACTCTTCACTCTTCACTCATCAAACAATCGATACAATTACTCTTCACTCTTCACTCTTCACTCATCAAACCATGTTTGCTCACGCAGCAACAGATTTGGTGTAATCAAACAATCGGATCTTTAACTTCTTCTATTTTCACTACTATAAAAAACGATACATAGAGCTTGATCGGATAATAGAGCTTGAGACAATGGATAGTTAGGGTTTGATCGGATGGTTAGGGTTTTATCGGATGGTTAGGGTCTAATCGATAGTTACGGCTTGATCGGTGGTTTCAGGTCGAATTTCTATTCTCTTTATGATTATTAATTAGTTAATTTTCATCTTAATCGCTTCAAGTTATGTTTGGATTATGTAGTTTATATTGTGTTGTTGAGCTTGAATGATTAGTTATGTTGAGCAGGTTAGTGCGAAAATGTTAAAATGTGAAGTATTATAGTGTTGAAGTTTAGATATAGTTAGGCTGCGGAAATTGATGAATGTTTGAAATACTATAACAATATATTAAGTTACAAATGTGATTTGAACTGGAAGGGTAGCCGGTACTATTAAAATGTTTGACGAAATAATAGGTTGGGGGTTTATGGTTACTATAGGGGTAGTAACATCGATTATTGATACTTTATGTAGTTTTCGCCCACCACACGCTGCTATGACATTTTACAAAAAAAAGGACGCGATGTATACTATATCACTTACTATCTATATAACATTGCTTATTCTTGATTTAAATTTGCTATATTTCTAAAATTAACATGTTATGTGCCTAAATCCTCTCATATCTTCAATTTAGCATAATTATTCATTACAAGAAATGTCAATGTCTATTTACCTTAAGTATTCATTAGGATTTTTTTAAGCTCGAACAATCAAACGTGGGATGAGCGCTTGAACAATCAAACTAGAAATTTGAAAATATGAACATGTATGTAAGTGAGTGCCATTTTTTTCAGGGAAATTGTGTTCTGATTTACTAGAGCATATGGACAAGTCTTGGATGAACATAGTTCATAGGTTGAGCGACCCTAGATATGAATTGGGTGTAATGAAATTTCTTGATTTCGCATATCGTGACAAAGACAGGTCTTTAGAAATTCCATGTCCTTGCAAGATTTGTCATCATTTTCGTCCTCAAAAGAAAGACGTTGTATATTCGCATTTGATGCAAAAGGGAATATCTCTTGATTATATAAGGTGGACTGAACATGCCATGACGTTCACTGATGTTGTCAGAGGGCAAGAGAAACATGAGGTTGCTCGAACATTCTCTGCACTTCTCCAATTGGTATGTTTTTTCTGATCTTACTTCAAATTGTGTTTACGATTAGAGATGACTAATTGGGCAAGCGAAGCGGGTTTATCTCAAAATGGGTAATTTTTGGTGTCGGTCAAGATCGGTTTGGTTGGACTGACCCACAAACACTTCTGTTTTTCCATTTTTTATTATTAACATAACTATTTAAGAAAAACTATATGTATTGAGATGAGTAGAACCAATATGTATTGAGATGAGTAGAACCAATATGTATAGTGGATCCTCGCAGTAGTACACTGATGAAGTCCTTTGGATTTTGAGTACCAGTTGGTTAAGTTACTGGACAGGACAAACCTGTACAACTCATGAACCTGCTTTCTTCATTTCTCTCTTGTTCGTTGGACAGGTATGTTTTTCTCATAATTTCGAATCATATTGTGCAAAGGTGGGCAAATGGGCGGGTCGTGAGGGTAGGGTAACTGGTCAAGACATGCTACGCCACCGACTAGTAATACTATTTTTATAAAATTGTAACCGCACCCAGATAACATGTACGCTTAGGCATGCTACGCCACCGACTAGTAATACTATTTTTATAATAATTGCAGAGTTCTGATGCTTATATGAAGAATAAAGGCCTTGACAAAATGGACTATTCTCGCTCTGGACCTGGAACTGGGCCTGGAAAAAGGGTATTGAAAAGACCTGGTCATCAAAACTATAGTACCAATCATCGTCATCAACCCATACATAAAGCACACAGTTCAATTAGAAAAGGAAAAAACAAAGAAACTCCAGATGCACATTAACAAAATCGAGAAGAAGCATAACAACCTCAAGCAAAAAGTGGATTACTTGATGAAACATTTGCCACACTTATCTGGATGGAAATCTCAGGTAACACTACCTTAGAATATTATTTATGTTAATTTATGTTATAAGTTGAAGATCCTGGAAAATTTTCCGTTAGTCAATAACTCAAGTAATATGTAAAGTCGTTGTGACAAGTAACAAGCTAATGATCTACAATGACGCCTTACAATTAATTGACCACACCTGTGTGAAAGTGACCTATGCAAAATGATTAGATGGGTCTTAAAGCTTTATTTCCGGCGCTTGCTAATCATGTTAATCTATCTAGTTCTTTAAGTTTTGGAATTTAGTATGCAAAACAGTTGGCATATGTCTGTTAGCTTTAAAGTCAAACCAGAGTCTTAGATTTTCCACATAATATTGGTGCTTAGTTCAGTTTCTAAGTTAATGTTCTTAGATTTTCGTAAACAACCCCTGGTAGGTGTTTGTAATTGCGTTTTTAGAACTGTATCAGATATTTGGAATGATCAGATAAAAATCTTGGTACACACTAGTTCACCGAAAATTGTAGGTTATAATCAGCAATTTTCCAATATGATGTTTTCTCGAGGTGCAAATTAGTCTATTGAGATGCTTTGCTTCATTCTCTGTTTCATGCAGGGGCAAGGGAACGAAGAGTATGCTGATGATGACGATGATGGAAATGATGGGCAAGGGAATGAAGAGTATGATGGATTTAATGATGATGATGATGGAGATGATGGGCAAGGGAATGAAGAGTATAATGGATCAGATGATGACGAGTATGGGGATGATGGACCGGATGATGATGGGGAGGAGCATGAAGATGTTATTTGACCACCAGCATCAAAAACTTTTATGTAATCAGCGTCAAATGTTGTTCTTGGAAAGTTTGGATGTCGTTGAATGTGCATATTGTGGATAGAACTGGAAGTCCAGATGGGGAGTTTGCTAAGAAGCTTATCACTTTGCTTAAGTACCTAGTTCTAAAAGACTCGATAATTTTCCTTTTTCTTGAATATGTTGGACATAAAAGGCTGACGTACTTCTGTTATCGATCATTATTTGTACTTGGCGGAATTTATGCTTATTTCTTGGTTTACATCATGTAATTGGATATTCTGTCCATATTTGTTAGTAGTCCAGGTATATTCTATTCATATAATTGAATGTATGCTTATGCAGGTATATTACTCAAGATTTTTTTTGACATAATTTTCAAATTAGTGACCACTATATGTTTGGTGATTATTTTGCTTTAGTGGTCACCGTTTTGGTCACTATTTGGTCAAAATAGTGACCGCTTATCAATTTAATGACCATTATAAGTGACCAAACAGGTTGTCACGATAATAATGACCACTTTCAAGTGGTGACTTTTTAGTGACCGTATCCATATGTCGTCACTATTACTTTTTGTGACCGACTTTTAGTGTCTGCTCTGATATGGTCACTAAATCAGCTTAGTGACGAAATATCGACTTTTAGTGACCATATTCGTGTGGTCACTAAAAGCATCTCTATCAAATTTAAGAAGTATTAATAGTTATGACACACAAACACAAACTTAATTGTGCGTTCATGTTGTTAAGGTTCAGCTTGTTCACATAATAATCAACTAGTATCCACTAATCAACACGATTGAGCACAAAGACATTTGGATTAACAAGAAAGCAAATAAACTATCCAATTAAAGCACAAGTAAACTAAGGTGGTTAGCCTTCAATCATAGTCACACAAACAAACGATAAAAGATTTGATAAACTAACGATAAAAAGATTCGATAAACGAAAAGTGTTCATAATGTAAACAATAATCTAACCGAACGATTTTTATGTATACGATGAATTGGACTTGATGAATAAACCTTTATATTTTCGAATTATACTAAAAACAAACTTGAGAGAACAAATGAAGAAATCATAGAGATACATGTAGGTGTCACGGGTTCATATGGTTTTGCATCTTGTTTCGTTTTCATTATGCTATTATACGACTATGAGAGGTGTCTTTAAAGCAAACTATTCTACGTGTCTACATTTGTTTATTCTTTATGGAATCCAAAATCGATACTATTATTTGTATGTATGTTGTATAAATAAAGAGATCGAGCGAACAATAATTATTAGCCATGCAACTAGTCTTTGGCTTATTAGTTTGTATGCCAGCTAAAGTTTTTCGTAAGTACTTAAGTTTGGTTAATTTCTGGCTAAATGCAATTATATCAACTGGAAACGATCGAATAAAGTCCTAAACAGATAACATAATATCTATCTACCTATGGGATTTGATCCTCTAAAAGCCCATGTAAAAAATAAAAAATCTAAAAAGAGATAATCACTAATAATTTCCATCTTTAACATGTATTTTCTTTTTCTTGTATTTTTAATTTCGTAGATTTTTTATCCATCTTGTAAGCTTGTCATCGGTGTCACATGAAAGTACCACAATTGATGCATGGTGTACGTGCAATATTGTTAAAGGGGTCTAAACTATTTGGACACGAGGCTACAAGACAATCCCAAAGAACGTGAAGGTTCAATTCCTAAAACGTGTAAAGAATGTATGATTATTAGCCCCACCTTTCGATGTAGACTTCCTTCCTATCATTTTCGTGTTTTTAGATGTTATTTACTAACCTAAAAGCAGAAAATATATATATATATATAATACCAACTTTTGCAGCAGAAAAAATATTCCATCTATTAATTACAACAATTTATCATTTTGAATATCACATTCATTGCTCTTTACTACTGAAAACTATATAGGGAAATTTGATGGAATGTGTTCTATTATACACATTTTCATAGATACGTTTTCATAGACGATTAAAGTCTTAACAATTTTAGTTCTGTTATGTTTTACATTCTAAAATTCACACCGTTCAATTCAGAATATTTTCCTTTTTAGTTTGAGAACGATTTCGACATGGTTTCGAATTGTATTTCAAAACCGCAAAATGAATGAAATGCCTCTTTCCCGACTTTAGTTTTTTTTCGTTTTATAAACGACATGACCTGAAGAGATCTTTCGTTACTTTTGATGTATAGTTTTATACTTCTGTAAAGAATCATAGACCCTAAAATTATTATTAATAGAGAGTAGACTTAAATACATTTCTAACGATATGTGGCGAAACACCCACGGAGGTACGTTTGATAATTTTACAAAAACCAACAAAAATATGCCATAACTTGTCCAGTCGCACGGCTAGATGCTTAGCCGCGGCGGCTAGAACTCCAGCTGCGGCGGTTGGAAAGCCGTTGATGACCCAAGTTTAGATTTTTCGGAAAACCAACTTCTCGGACCCGATATTATACCAAACTTTCCAGTATTCATTAAAACAACGTATAACTTAGTTTCATAAGCATATTTAGTTTTAATGACCCACGGAAACATACTTTACGGGGTTTTTCAAACACCCGTTTTGACCCATTCTCAAATGCCCTTAGCGGATAGCTCATATGTACATAAAATTTGTAAATACAACCTTGATAAGATATCGTTTACGCTTCACATTTACCAAATACATGACCCGCAGACTCAATGGGGGTTCAACCTTTACTTGAGCTCGGCATCTAACACTAATATCATATGCATATTTTGTTGATACAGAAGTTAGGTCGGGTCTTGTTTAGTCCGAATAGGCAACTATCCGGGTATGTCACGCCTTGTTCTTGTATCAAGTGAATTTTAAAGAATCATGCACAAGGAATGAAACACCATTAACCTTATCGTGGGAACGGATCCCACGATTGGACTCCGGCGTGAGAGTAAGTATATAGTCTTGAATAATCATATGTAATTAGGGTTTCTGTATGATACCTGTATTGATGAGAATTGCGTTCCTTTTATAGGCTAAATAACCCTTAGGGTTTCCATAACTTTTGGCCCAAGATACGTCTGATATATAAGGGATTCGGGATTATCCTAACTTATTTAAATAAATAGAGTATATCTCTTATTTAATTAGGTTATCCCTTTCTAACAATAGCTCATGAAGATGCCGCGACCACGGACCCTGTGCTGGCAGCCGCGACCCGTAGGTCCAAGTGGCCGTGACCGCGATATGTGTGCCGGAGGCCCATCTTTAACTACCAAGCCCATAATAGTATGCATGGGCCGGGTCGGTCCATACTATACGCCATCATGTCCTCCCAGTCTAGGAGACGTGGCTGCGGTCGGGACCGTGGTCACAGTTGCTAGACTACCAACTTCCTTGAACCTTCCTGAACGTTTAATCTCCAAACATCAGAATGATGGGACACGTGGGCCCATAATCGTTTCATCTTCTCAATCTTAATCATCCAAAAAGTTAGTGGGGGACACATGTCAATCATCCAACTAGGGACAACTGTCGAGGACATAGTATAAATAGGGCAAGCTACCACTGTTTATGCTTTCACATCTTTTAAATTGAACCGCCATTTTTACACATACAGCCGCACAAGTCACTTATTCCCACGGAATCCCATCACCACAGGTTAGTACACCACGCCCCTTCTTGAAACTAATTAAAAAATGGTTAGGGATACAATACAACTTGAGGACGCCATATCAACCATCTCCCAAGAATATCTTCTAGAGTTCACCTCCGAGTATGGTATACCAGAGAGTTTGCATCCTGAGTTGCCTGGCCTAGAGGAACCCATCGTGGAGTTTTTGGAGGGCAAAGTCGGTGTTTACACCAAGTTTTTTGAATTTGAAAACTTTCGTATCCCCCTTTCATAATTCCTTTTCCACATCCTTGGTCATTACCAAATTCATCTTTCATAATTGTCAGTGATAGGCGCAGCCAAAGTGAGTCACATTGAAATCAACTGCCGCATCCTAAACATAATTCCCACACTGAATTTATTCCGTGTGTTTTACATTCCTTCCTACAACTCAGGATGGATGTCCTTTAGCAAACAACCGGGGAAGAACACCCCACATTGTTATACAAAGCCTCTTGACTCCCTGAAGAACTGGAACAATCGATTCTTCTGGGTATATGAGAAAATATTACCCACCGTCGTGGAATGGGGCACAAATGCCCCAAAGGATGAGATGCCATCAGCAGACTCCTATTCCGCCGCGGATGTGACGACATTAAACACATGTCGTACCCTTATCCAAAAACAACCAGAAGCCCTATTATGCTTAGTAGGGCTTAGTCGGAACTACTTTTTGGGGGACGACGTGTATCCCACATTCCTCTATGACGATGACTGGGGTGGGTGTTTATAAACTGTCTTTACCTCTTACATTTTCATGAAAGTATACTAACAATTCCTGTGTGAATGCAGATATGGACTTGTTCAACTTGATCAGTGCCCCGAATCCTACCAAGGTGAAGACCGGTGAACTCGACCCCTATCACCGCAATGAGGTCCACTGATTAACTAACTAACTAACGGCCACTACACTAATATATATATGCCAGCCATGTTATAGATATGGACGACACGATCGCGACGTCAGAATCCTCAGGGATACCTTCCGCCCTAGAGAAATTCTCGCTGGATTTTGCCAACGAAAACCTACCCCCCCCCCTAATTACTAAAAAGGACGGGATGGAAGAGCAAGTTCATGACGGGTTGTCGAGTGAAATCCCTCCTGTAGAAAATCCAACGGTCACGGAGGTCGTTCCCGAACCAGATCTGGAGAAAGAAGTGGCCGCCATGGGGCCCCCTTGTGAACAAAAGTCGCCGCAAAAGGGGCAATGATGAGGCAGATGCCAATGCACCGTCCAAGGTGCTGAGGAAGGGCCATGTTGTCTCCCGTCCTATAAAAAGTACCCTCGGAGGGAAATCTCTAGATTCAATAGGATTAGAGGCGGGCTCCACCTTCTTCGTACCTGCTTCGTAGGAGACTCCTACCGATGTGAGAGATTCGGGTCCGCTATCTTATGCGAAACCGCAACTGCACCCCGAGCGGGATGTTGCCCAGTAAGTGATCCGGTCTTTAGCGTTTTCTTTGTTGTATATTATTATTTTGTTGCTTTTTCCACAAGTGTAGTCATGCTAACAAATCACATGTGCCTCATAATGTGAATACAAGTCTTCCAGTAAAGCGGCCACCGAGATCCCCACCGGACATATTGCTACCACGGAGGTGCAAGGCCAGATTTTTGCGGAGAGTCCGGAATCAGGGAAATCGGCCTCCTTCTCGTCCGCAGGCGGGTCGCCAAGAGGCATTTTTCAGCTAGAGTGGGGTGTGATCAACAACTGCCGCCTGGACACCCCGGACGCGTGCCAAGACATGGTAGATCACATAGTACCGCCGGGGTACTTCTCTAAATTGCGCCACTTGTCCGATACTGACTTTCTGAGCCAGTATAATGTAAACCTGGCACGACAAGTGGCTATGGGTTCCCAACTGAGGCTAAGGTTTGAACAAGAGGTCAGATTGCTGAAGAAAGCCACAGCCAAAATAGCCAAACGGGATCAGAGGATCAAAGCGAGGGAGGAGGAAATAGAAAGGATTGATCAGGAACTTAAATCCCTCAGGACTGTGGAGACGGAATTACAGGGCCTCCGTAATCAGACGAGGAACTTGGAAACCCTGCTTGCAAGATATCCATAATGACCGGCAAGATATCCTCGTAATGCTCCCCACAGAAGTCTAGGATGTTAACCCTGGGTGCAGCATCCGTTTCCTTCGGCGTCTTTTCTTTGGTTGCAGTTTTTGTGACAGTGGTTACGATGGGGGTTGTGTTAGCCATTGCGCTCATTTTTCTGAGAGTAATTCCTAGTGTTGGGTCCCACGGATGGCGCCAAATTGTTGATACGAAAGTTAGGTCGGGTCTTGTTTAGTCCGAATAGGCAACTATCCGGGTATATCACGCCTTGTTCTTGTATCAAGTGAATTTTGAAGAACCCTGCACAAGGAATGAAACACCGTTAACCTTATCGTGGGAACGGATCTCACGATTAGACTCCGACGTGAGAGTAAGTATATAGTCTGGAATAATCGTATGTAATTATGGTTTCTGTATGATACATGTATTGATGAGAATTGCGTTTCTTTTATAGGCTAAATAACCCTTAGGGTTTTCATAACTTTCGGCCTAAGATACGTCTGATATATAAAGGATTCGGGATTATCCTAAATTATTTAAATAAGTAGAGTATATCTCTTATTTAATTAGGTTATCCCTTTTTAACAATAGCTCACGAAGATGCCGCGGCCACGGACCCTGTGCTGGCAGCTGCGACCCGTAGGTCCAAGTGGCCGTGACCACGATATGTGTGTCGGAGGCCCATCTTTAACTGCCAAGCCCATAATAGTATGCATGGGCTAGGCCGGTCCATACTATACGCCATCATATTTTAAGTACATCAAACTTCTGTGCTTCCAATCCTAAGCTTTACCTTCTTCACAAATGAACCTACAAAAACGGTGAAACATTAGATTGTATGCGAAACGCTTAGTAAGTAACCCACATTTATATATTATCATACACGACATAATCACATGCATACATACATCGCATGGTCATTTAACTTAGAATCCACATAAACATTAGCTTACTTTCCATTCATCTCATCGTCACCTCGCCATCACTGATAAGTTAGGTATTAAGCACATATGGTGTGTTTGTTTTCTTGTATATATGAAGGGTTAGATGTTAGATTCCCCACATACCTTTGTACTTAACTATTTTTTAAAGTAAATAAAAATTACCAGGGTTAAAAACCATTTACCGAAAAAACGCTTAGATACAAAATTAATAGCCAAACAAGCATATCATCCACATCATAAATTCATAACCCTCATGACCTAAACCAAGAAACTCATTATCTAGAGCTAAGGACACTCCATTAACTAGAGTTATAGGAAATACATAAACATGCTATATATTACATATAGAGAACCGGGTGTGACGACGTTAGCTTATGATTGTGCCGTCGTCACCTCACCGTCGCTGACTTAGGGGTTTTTCCCACCAACTTGCTTTGAGGGCGTGAGTCTTTGAAGTGTGATGGCATCACCTTTAGGTTGTGACAGTGTCACCATGCCTGTCTGTACAAACTGTCCGGCCACGAAAAATTGAAGACCTTCACTTTCTGGGTACTTCTAGTGCCGGTCATGACTTTGAAACTTATGTCGTTTCTTCTAAACTTCATACAAATGAGCTCAAAACTTGTACGCTTCCAGCAAATGCATATTTCAAGGCCCAAAAGTAAAATATGAAGGATTTTTATAAATAACGGAGATAAAATGGCATGAAATAATGAGGTAAATGACCTTAAAATCGCTACCATTTTGCACCTCATCACCTACGCATAATTTGAAAGGTAGGGATCCTTGAAACATTTTTCTCATAAGACCTATCATTCCAAGGAATGCACATGAGGAACAAAAACCTAATATTCCTAAACCACATCTAGAAACATGGGCGTGCGTGTGAATCCCTGTCATAAACCCTAATTTTCTTCAAGTGATAAGAGACAATGGTTACAACCATATCAAATAATGATTGTGCCCACTTCACCTAGTGAAAATTGGTTAGAGTAAATATCCCGAGATCTTAGGGTGTAAAGTGATGAAGACCTCGAGGTGTCGAGTTGGATACATGTCCAACCAGGCGTAAAGTGATGAAGGCCTAGGTTTAAATCGTAACAGATTTAAACATAGATTTTTAGGAATCAATTGAGTGAGAAAATGCATATTGCCACCTTTCATCGAATTTCCCAACCATAATAGGTTTTAGCTCGGTTCAGATAGTGAAGTGATAACACTTAAGATAGCTAAATATTAATCAGCGTAATATAAGAGAGCTAAAGCAATTCGTTTACGTATGTGTATAGTAAATGGGTAAGCGTCGTTTACATGCATGCATACACTTACATGGATTAGAAACTTCTAATGTTCAATCACTTATAAAGCCCTGAACAAAAATAAATTTGGATTGAGATTTCATATCTTTATTTACTTGCAACATACATAGAAGTTTAAAGTTTAAACACGTTCGAAAAAATCTCAATGCCATTATAGATTGTCAAGATTAATAGTTATCAATCAAAGACTGAGTATTTTTTATAAACGATATACATGCATGTACAGAAAATGTTGCAAACTGATCCAAAATACATAATGCTGAAAACAAATATAAACCATGTAACAGAGGCTAAGCTTATCTGACAGGTTGCACTAACATATCCATGTTTTCATATAACAACATTCACAAGCTGCCCACATGGCGCTATATAGTTTTCTTTGTTATCCTCTTCGCTTATTTTTTCCCCTCTGTAATTATATGTGTGGTTTTCGTAACAGGAGAGTGCAGATATCTAAAATAAAAGGAAGATTTAGAGAAAACTCAGATTTCACATTGCCGTTGTTTCATGATTTTTTTCAAAAACCATATTATAACCTATATCATGTCCTTGAAGCAAACACATGCATTGAAACGTTTTTAACGTCATTTCTACAGGGACGAAAGTCACGAAACAAACACACCCAGTTAATTTCAAGTTCATATCTAATTATGTATAGTATTAAGATATATAACTTTCTTTTATGAATACTTCAATTGAAATAGCATAAGATGACACCCCCAAAAAATAGCCCCATATCAAGTTAATATCAAGAGGCAAATCACAATATATTTACTAGTGATATTGGACCTCTTTTAGTATGGTGAGCCCGCGAGACAAAGCCTGTTGTATCTTATTAAGTACTATTAGTCACACAATTATACCTGTCGCCAATCTGACATTAGATGTCACTTTATAAAATGTGCTTGTTAACCAAAAACATATACCTACACTCTTTTGTGTCACTACATATACGTTTATATGGATTTCAGGTTTAGTTACATTTATTATGTCTATGAGATTCAAGTGAAATCTTAGGTAACATTTATCGATTTCACTTGTATTTGTGTCGCTAAATGACAATTCGAGTTTTCTGTAGTGGTACATGCTTTACATGTTTTACAAGTTATTTGCAATGCTAAACGCTCTGCTTAAATTTAGTTCGATAACATAATACTTCAAATCGCTCTATCTTTACCAACATATCTTAATTCATATGGATTTAAAGATTAAGTACGTTTTCCGGTTCCTATTGCGCAGAAAAGTTCTTATGGAGCAATAAAATCAATTGAATTAGTTGCCTAGTTATCCTCCAATAAAGGCTTTTAAAAAACTTATCAATTGATCCTATGGATTTGTGTATTTATAACGGTTATATTAAAGATGTGACAAGCTCGGTTTTATTTTAGTCTAAAACAAATTGATGTGATAAACAAATATTCGAGCTTATTAAACAACTAGTGGTAAATGAGTGACAAACGCCATCTATAAATAGCCAAAGCACCTTGTCTATCTTCACTAAACTAGCTACAACACTTTGTGAATATCCAACACTTAGAAATGGCTTCAAGAGCTTTGGCAAAACCATGACTTTTCTCCTTACCTTTTCCCTTCTCTTTTTTACTTGTTGGTATCTTCTCATACCCGAAAGGGCTGCCCAAAACACGTCTCCAGAACCCCTAATCGACACCAACCACACCGTCACCAAAACCTCCTACGCCGACACCAGCTACCCCGTCACCAAAACCTCCTACACCGACACCAGCTACCCCGTCACCAAAACCTCCTACACCGACACCAAAAACACCGTCGCCAAAACCTCCTACACCATCAAGCCCTCCTAAAGCCACTTGCCCGAAAGATACTCTTAAGTTGGGTGTATGTGCTAACTTGCTCAAAGACCTTATCCACTTAGTCGTAGGAAAACCACCAAAGACACCATGCTGCACCCTCATTGATGGCCTTGCCGATCTCGAGGCTGCCGTCTGCCTATGTACTGCCATTAAAGCTAATGTCTTGGGTACTCACCTAAATATCCCTGTCTCTCTTAGCCTCTTGCTTAACTACTGTGGAAAGAAGGTCCCCTCCGGCTTCCAATGCGCCTAGATTTATGCTCTAGAATAAATGTTTAAAGTTTGATACTTATATTTGCTCTATTCAGGAGATATATGTTTCATACGTGTAAAGAATCATGATGTACATTATGATTCCATAATAATTTAATGTTTTCGTATTATGTAATTCTATGATTTTTACAACTTTTCGCTCTGAAATCCTTACATGTTTGGATTTGATTTGAATACAATAATGTTACTAGGATTTCAGTTTATGAATGTAATAAGATTGATAGTTTGAGTTAGTTATATATGTTCATTGTCATTGGTATGAAAAAACGAGAACGCAACAAATAAAACACATTGATCCACACCAAAATCCGAATCTAGTTACGGTATGTTATACGTAATCACACGCTCGAAACATGTATGCATCCAAAGAACCTGGCAATGTAAAAGGTAATCTCGACTACTTAATTTACAACATACGAATTTGGATTTGATTCTTTTTAAGGCTATGTATCATGCATATACGACCCTCTCGTGGATGGTGACGGTCGTTGGTTGTTCGTCTTTGGAGGACCATTCATAAAGGGTTGGTTTTTTGGACTGTCAGGTGAATCATCGAAATCATCCAGATTAGAACCAACATACTGCTGAATCACTAGTATCGAAACTGATGATGCAAAATCGGACGATGCTAACAAGTCGCCTATTGCTCCTAACTCGGGGCATTCACTCCAGTCGGTCAACCCGGCGGTTAATGGTGATACCATCCCTTGTCCTCTTCCTACTATAAACAAATCATGTTCTTCATCAACTGCTCGAATAGCTGCCACTGTCTCCTCGCCATTGTTCACCACTTTTTCGGTGTAAACAATTGAGTCTTCATTTGCAATCCTTGTTTTAAACTGGTTTATAAACTCATCATCTGCTTGCTTATCTCTATCGCTATCTGTCACCACAGTTAAAACCCCAGGGTCGTTTTGCACCCGGCCAGAACTACTCGGTGGCTCTAGGATGTCGGTCCCAGCAACGAACCGCATTACGGTCAGAGTGCTGCCTGGATTGCATGACATACGCCATGCAAATGCTAGAGCTTCTCGGTCGTCTGGTCCACCAATGAACACAACTGCAATGTGGTGCGAAGCCTGATTTCCTGCAATCCTAGTGGTGGCGCCAAAGCCTCGGTCGACTAGAATGCCCACGGAACAAGGTGGGTTAGCTAAAACATTTTGGTTAATTGCTCGATACGCAGGATTAGTAGCTTCCATTCCACCATCCACCGTTTGTTGTTTGTGAAACGGGAGGATTATAAATGCAACACGCTTGTCTTCCGCAACACTACAAATGTCCTCATGCATAGTTGAGTACGGGGAGATTGCAGTTACTGGTTGAACCGTAACATTTTCTGTGTTTTGTTCGAAAGTTTCAAAAGCATTGATGATGTGATCAGATTGTGCTTGTGTTCTATTGGCTGCTGGTCGGCCTGACTTTCGACTGTTGTGGACAATGAGCATGGCAGAGGCCCGACCGGTTAGTTCGACTAGGTGAAGTACATGGATGGAAAGGGGAGATTTCTTGGTAGGATTTGAGGCTTCAAGAAGGTTGATGATTGTGGGTACATTTCTTGGAGTGTGGATACAAACTAAGGTTCTAAAATCACTATCAGGTTTCAATTTCAAGATTGTTCTTCGTTTGTACGGCGCAAATCTTCTTGCCGGTTTGTAAATTACTGTCACCGCTGGAGTGATTATTGCCGTCATCACCAATGCGACCACCACCATGATTGCAAAAGATTTTTCATCCAACACCTACACATTCATGTCTTCAATATTTAGAATAAAGTCTGGAATTAATATTTATGGTAAAAGTGGTAATAATAAGTAAGAATAGAAATCACCTTTTGGTCCTTGCCAACATTGAGGACAATCATCTCAACAAGGCCTTTGGTGTTCATGAGCAATCCAAGTGTAACTCCGTCATAAAATGGCATTTGATATATTAGAGCAACGAGCAAAGTTCCCGCCACTTTCCCGGCACATGCTAGTATTATCACAAGTGCTAGAATGGCCCATGTGTCAGCACCATCAATCGCACCAATCGACGTTTTAAGACCACTAATAGCAAAAAAGAGTGGTAGCAAAATCCCTGATACGAAATCCTCTAATCTTTCAATAAGTGTAACCCCTAAAGGTCCATTTGGGATCACCAACCCAAAAATGAATGCTCCAAACACCGAGTGTGTGCCAATTGCATCTGTTATGAACCCCGAGATCATAACTCCAGTCAAGATTATACCAATGTAAAAATCATTAACACTTTCACCTTCTGGGGTCTTACTAATGACCCATGAAATCATCGGGCGGACAACAAAAACACAAAAGACAATAAACCCGGCACTTGATAAAACTACCCATAGAGTAGCCAAATTAACATTCTCATTTTCTGCCAATGCAATAGCTAATGCCAATAGAATCCATGCACACATATCGTTCACGAGAGCTGAAGACATTGCGATCCTGCCAATCTCTGTGTTAAGTAGCTTGAGCTCGGCCAAGACTCGTGCAAGCACTGGAAATGCTGTAACGGATAGGGCTACACCAAGGAACAATATAAAGGTGCCTTGTTTAACGCCTTGTGTTCCTTGGTGTAAGAGGAAGGAGAAAGAGATGCCCATAAGGAATGGGAGGATCATTCCAGCGAACGCAATGTAAATAGCTTTCCTTCCAGTGCGGCGGATCACAGCAATATCCATTTCTACTCCGACTAGGAAAAGAAAGTATAGAAGTCCGATGTTTGCCATTGTTTCAAGAACCATAACGCTTCTTAGAGGGAATACTGCGTTGGCAAAGGTTTTACTTCGTCCCATTACTGATGGACCTAATATCACACCACCCTGTGTTTATTATGTTTATATCGAATTAGTCTCAAAATCATTAACCTTCGTAACATAGATAGCATCTAAGAAAATTGCTAAATGCTATTTATATATCAGGTGATTTTTTAAAAGCGTTAACATGTATAGAAATTGTCATACTACGGAATAATAATATATAAAAGAACAAAAAATCAATCTCAATTTCTTGATCATTTCATGCTTGATAATTTATCAATTCATTCATATTTTCATTATATTCTGGGATTGTGGGGAAGAATAACATAATGAGAAGACTTACAAGGATCTCGGATATAACACGAGGCTGTCGTAAGGGTTTCAAGAGGAAAACTAGAACACGCGTGGTAACAACAACAAGAATTAATTGCAAAAGGAATAGAGGAAGCGAGTAATTCAAAGGGTCAT